>ML105225.1:102091-167515 GCA_003697995.1 Taxidea taxus jeffersonii
TTTTTTTTTTTTTTTTTTTTTTTAAGACAATGTGAGTGATGGGGAAGGAGGCGCAGAGGGAGGGAGAGAGAATCTTTATTTACTTATTTATTTGACAGAGAGAGAGATCACAAGTAGGCAGAGAGGCAGGCAGAAAGAGAGAGAGGAGGAAGCAGGCTCCCTGTTGAGCAGAGAGCCCGATGCGGGACTCAATCTCAGGACCCTGAGATCATAACCTGAGCCGAAGGCAGAGGCTTTAACCCACTGAGCCACCCAGGTGCCCCTACCCAGCATTATTTCTTGAAGAGACTATCTTTTCCGCATGGTATATTCTTGACTGCTTTGTTGTAAATTAATTAACTATAACATGCATAGATGCATTTTGGGGCTCTGTTTTCTGTCCCATTAATCCAAATACCTCTTTTTATGCCAGTATCATACTGTTTTAATTACTGTAGCTTTTGAAGATTCTTCCATGTCTTTTCTGGCTTGATGGCTCTTTTGTTTTTAGCGCTAAATAATAATCCATTGTTTAGATATACCACAGTTTATCCATTCATCTACTGAGGAACATCTTGGTTGCTCCCAAGTTTTGGCAATTATGAATAAAGCTTTTATAAACATCTGTGTGGGGGTGCTTATGTGGCTCAGTTTGTCAAGCATCTGCCTTCAGCTCAAGTCATGATCCTGGGGCCCTGGGGTTGAGTCCCGCATTGGGCTCCCTGCTCAGGGGGGAATCTGCTTCTTCCTCTGCCTGCCACTCCCCCTGCTTGTGCACAACCCCCCCCCAAAGAAATAAATAAAATCTTTTAAAAAATATTTTAAAAACTAAGCATCTGTGTACAGTTTTCTATATAAGGGTAGTTTTCAGTTCCTTTGGGTAAATACCAAGGAATGTGATTGCTGGATCATATGGCAAAAGCATGTTTAGTTTTGTAAGAAACTGCCTTACTGTCCTCCAAGGTGGCTGTGCCTTTTGGCATTCCCACCAGCAGTAAGAGTTCCTGTTGTTCCACATTCTCATCAGCATTTGGGGTTGTCCATGTTCTGGATTTTGGCCATTCTAATAGATGTGTAGTAGTGTTTCATTGTTTTAATTTGCAGTTCGCTAATGGTATATCATGTTGGAGATCTTTTTATATGATTATTTGTCATCTGTATATCTTATTTTATAAGGTATCTCTGTTCAGGTCTTTGGTTTGTTTATTTTTTTTTTATTTATTTATTTTTTTTTTTGTTCAAAAACCTTATTTACTATAAAGACAGAACACCAAAATAGGTATAAATAATATAAAATTAGTTCAGTTGGGTAAAATTTTTCATTAAAATATCTCGATATATTTAAAATAACAAAGGACACATTTAATTTGGCCCTTTCTTGAATCAGGTTGTTCATTTTCTTGTTGAATTTTTAAAAAAATTTTTGTGTGTTTTTTGGATAACAGCCCTTCTTCATTTTTGTGTATCTTTTGCAAATATTTCCTCTCAGTGTGTGGTTTGTCTTCTCATTGTCTTTTGCAGAGCACAAGATTTTAATTTTAATGAAGTTCACTTTATCAATTCTTTTTTTCACAGATCATGCCTTTGGTGTTGAATTTAAAAAGTCATCAACATACCCAAAGTCATCTAGGTTTTTTCAATTATTATCTTCTAGAAGTTTTATAGTTTTGTGATTTACATTTAAGTCTGTGATCCATTTTGAGTCAATTTTTGTGAAAGGTGTAAGGTCTATGACTAGATTAACTTATTTGCATGTCAATGTCCAGTTGTTCTACTACCGTTTGTTGAAAAGACTATCTTTGCTCTAAAGATCAGTTGACTGTACTTATGTGGATCTATTTCTGGGTTGTCTCTTCCATTCCATTGATCTGTTTGTCTCTTCTTTTACCAGTACCACAGTGTTGATTGCTATAGCTTTATAGTAAGTCTTGAAGTCAGGTAATGTCATTTTTCCAACTTTGTTTTTCTTCAATATTGAGTTGGTTCTTCTTAGTCTTTTACCTGAGTTAGACAGTATCCATAAAGTAACTTTCTGAAGTTTTTATTGGGATTGCACAGAATCTACAGATCCAATCTATTTCCTATAGACTAAATTGGAAAGTACTTCTTGACAATATTGAGTCTTCCTATCCATGGAAATGGGATATCTCTCAATTTATTTAATTCTTCTTTGATTTCATTCTTCATTTTTGTAGTTTTACTCATTTAGATTTTGTGCATATTTTGTTAGATTTATAGGTAAGCATTTCATTTTTGGGGAGTTGCTAATATAAATGGAAATGTTTTAACTCAAATTCCACTTGTTCATCACTTGTATCTGCTTAACTTTTTAAGTGATTAATGGATGCGTGGGAATTGATGTACATATATGTTCAGAAATGTTTTGCCACCTGAGACCTGTGAGAAGGTAAGCTTTGTGGTCCATTGTGTAATTAATATGGGGAGGGATTCTGTTATGTATTTGACTAATTTTAATTTATTATTATTTTTCAAATTCTAAAATTATATTATGGTAGTGGAGGGCAAGAACAAAAAGAGAAAAAGAAAATTCATGTGACCATCCAGGTCCACCAAGAGTTCATTCAGGGCAGAAGGTAAAAAGAATACCATCTTCCAGAATAGTTCAGTGTGAAAACTTTAAGAAGAAAAAAGATAAAGTTTGTCCTTAGCACAGTTTCTGTCATGTTGCCCCCAAGTCTATTACTATCGTGTGGAAAACCACTTTACATTTAAATTGTATAGTAAGGTCATTTGACTACTGTATTTGCTATTTATGATACATAATCTAAATCCTACTTCAAGAAAGGATTTAAGGAGTTCAGCTATAAAATTTGATTGGCATTTTATAATAGGCATATATAGGATTATTGCAGGAGCCCTGTAGAGAAAAAGATTATTGTGTTAAAAAGCAGAACTGATTAAACAATTACTCAGACGTCAAATTTAGTTCTGGCTTCTTGGTAGCCACGCAAAAAAGGGAAAAGTCGAGTGCATTTGGCTCCAAATATATAACTAAAATACAGTTGACCTGTTACATAAAAATGATATGTGAAGTTTTAGCCTTCTAAAATATATTTGGCAATAATTATTACTTTTAAATAATTATCCTGTTCAAGTAAATAGTCACTGACAAAAGGGAGTTATTTTGGGGAAACAGAGTTTTTCCACCAACTTGTATATGACAAGGATTCTCGGAGAAAGGGAGACTTTCTCTGATTGAATTTATGACACAGTTCTTAGGACATGGCGGGAAGAGGGGGAGAGATAGGGAAACAAAGAAACTGAGATACAGTGTGCCCTGAAAATTGTTCTTCTGCAGATGTGTAGACCTTCTTCATGATGTGATATCTTAATACTGTTCAACCACAGAAAACTAGGCTAACATATTGTTATTTTCATTCTCTAATATGAGGAGAGCTCATAAGAGCCTGGAAGAATGCTTGCCTCCTCACTCTGTGTCATTGACAAGCAGTGAATAGTAGTGGTTGCATAATAGAACCAGGCTTCCAGCTTGTTTTATTCTAGCCTTCAGAAAACTGTATTTTAATTGTAATGCATAAAATACCAGTTTCATAACAGTAGTTACCCTTGACACACACAGTATCCAGTGATCTTTTCTGTTGCATGTCATCTCTTTTTTTAATATTGGTCATGTCCCCATAAGCTTATTTTATAGCACTGTGGATCATGAAAACTAATTGCAGTACAAATTCTTGGTTGTTAATTAGAAATCAAGTCATATGCTTTAAGTATGAAATAGATACTAGTAATGACCTGTTACTTCAGTCTGTAAATTCCCTATCTCCTAAAGTGTTAATAGCTCTCCTTTTGATTTAACTCGAGGTAGTTTTGCTCTAATCAATAGGATAACTTTCTTTTTTTTTGGAAAAATCCATGTGAGTTAACAAATTTTTTCTTTACATAGTCTGTGTTCTACAAAAACTAGAAGTAAATTGTGCATGTATTTTTAAATGTTCTTGAGGCACTTATATTTAAATCCTCTAGTGTAAAGGTCAGCAAGGCATAGTCCATGGTCAGATGGCCCTACTGCCCGTTTATGTAAGTACTGTTTTGTTTGACCACAGCCACACTCATTCATGTGCTTTATTGTGGCAGCTTTCCCACTGCAGCAATAAGTAGAATAGTTGTAACACAGGCCATGGGGCCCACAGAGCCTAAAAATGTTGACTGTCTGACCCTTTTTTAGAAAAAGTTTGCTGATCCCTTTTCTAGTGATTCATTCATCTTTCAAAAGTTTAATCCTTTCCTAATGTCTTATAAATCCAGATTTCCATGTGCTAAATTTGCTCAATTTCAAGCAACATTATATTGCTTTTGATATAATTTTCCTTGATTCTGTTAAGTTTCCTTTCATTAAATACCTACTAGACATTCATTTAACCTACATTAACAATAATACTTGTGTCATACCCTCTGCTGTGCAGCCGTAAGGTGCCCACTGAGCTCTCCTGTCTCTACGGTTCAGTGGATTTGCCTCAAAGCCCCACTTTACCGGCTGTCAGTGCCCAAGCAGAGCAGGAACACGAAGTCAGGTTCATTCCAGCAAGACATGGGACTCTGCTAGTGGGTGCCTTTGGTCCAACTCCTCATTGGCCTGGCTGACCCCTTCTTGGACTGGTGCTGCAGTCCAAGACTTCCTACCGAGTCCTCCTGCCTCTCCTCTGTCTGTGTCAGACCTACACTGTGGTCTGAAAGATCTCCCCGCCTTCTCCCTTTCCCAGTTCTCTCACACATCTAAGAATGTCTTGACCTCTGCTTTTCAGCAGTTGCCAACTAACATAGCCAACCTCAGCAAGTATATGTAACATGGTTACTGCCTTCAAGGGCCCTAGGTAACTGAGGTGTGTGGGTGGGCAGAGGAAGAGAGAAACATATGGAAACATCATTTATACTTTATGGTATTGTGTTGCAAATATGGTGGGTAAGCATTTTCTGTTTTTAAGAGTTTAGAAGAGGGAAAGACTATAGTGAGGATACAAAAGGGAAGATTGTGGGGGAAGTGGGCACTTGTTTCCTGGTGTGTAGTACTTACACAGTAATTGTTCAGTGAGTGGTAACAGTTTGGGTAGGTGGCAGGGGGGCACTGGGAGCGTGTTTAGGGTTGAGAAATCATGCAGAAATGAGGGAGGAATGAGAAAGATTACTTTGGCCCAAAGTCGTCTAAAAGAGTGGTTGGAAATCACTATAGAAAGATAGTTTGGCAATGACTACAGGGGACTGGAAATACTAGACTAAGAAGTGGATTTTATTTGCAGGAGTTGAAACACCAGCAAAAGTGTTATAGTAGGGAATACTGTGGTAGTGGGATTTGAGGAAAATTAACCTGTATAGAAAATGGAAAAAGACACTAGAGGGTAGATGGATTGTGCAGTTCAACTTTTTGGTGTTATTAGGTGGCAGAGAAATGGAAAGAAGGAATGGTTTCCGGGGACATTGTAAAGTGAGAAGAAACAACCGATTTCCAGAGCACCCAAAATTGGGCAGTGGTACTGGCTGTGGATTTGTACTCTGGCAACACAGAGAAAAGGGGTACCACAGTGAAAGAAATAAAGAAGATAATCTTGGGTTGAACTGCTTCCTTGCTTTCTGTGCCCAGGCTGAGATTAGAAGGAAAACAGTGACCTCTAGTCCTTTTTTTTTTTTTTTTTTAGATTTTATTTATTTATTTGACATATAGATCACAAGTAGACAGAGAGGCAGGCAGAGAGAAAGAGGAGGAAGCAGGCTCCCTGCTGAGCAGAGAGCCCGATCCCAGTAGGGCTCGATCCCAGGACCCTGAGATCATGACCTGAGTCGAAGGCAGAGGCTTAACCCACTGAGCCTCCCAGGTGCCCCTCTACTCCTTTTTTTAGACACATAAAATTTGAGAGGCTGGCAGGATAGCTTAAGTGTCTGTGAGACATTTGGGAATGAGAAATAAAGCTCAAATGAGGAATCAGTGGAGCTGTCACTGTTTGCTTACCCGGCCTGATATTGAGGCCTTCAGTACCTAGCTTATTGCTTACTTTATTGTTCAGACTCCTGTTTAGTTCTTCATGCACAACCTTGTATATTGACTTTGTAAAAGGTTCGAATATGTGCCCAAGAAAAAAAAAAAAAAGGTAATCTGAAAATATGGTGAAAATATCCTGTAATCTCTATCATTTTAAAAATATAATAGCCTTTCATAGACTCAATAATGTATGAGACACACTTCTACTCAGTATTGTATGAGGTCATATATGAGACAAAAGGGTGCCTCATATTTAGACTTCTTTATAGACTGTTATAGAATGGAAAAGGTAAAATTATAATGTTCAAAAATAGATGTCAGAGAAGTGCTTCCCAAAAATTGCAAATAATTTCATCTGGATTTAAAACTGTACTTTAAAAAACACTCCTAGGTATGTTTTGCCAAAATTTAAGAATGAGAGTGTCAGGTTATCCAACTAGGATAATTTTAGCATGACAGCTATGAGGAGGTAAACTAAAGGGCATCTTGTATCTATTTTTAAGCATTGTACTCAAAATATTTTTCACTAGAAAGAAAAGATTACACTATGGATATTGAGGGTTTTTTTATCTGAAGAGAAAAATGATACAAGAAATTGTCATCATTTGCAGTAAAGCCAGTTAACATTTCAAAGTAGTCTTTGAGGGGAAATTTTATTATTACTAATTAATATTATTTTCTCATATTGCATCAGGAATTTATAACCACTGTTTTTAGAAACCATGTGGCGCACTCTGCTTGTTAAAACTCTAATATAGTTCTTATTTATTTGTTAAATTCTTTTTAATTGAAGTATAATCAACATACAGTGCCCTGTTAGTTTCAAGTATACATCATAATGATTCAGTATTTTTATACATTATTAACTTGATATCCATGATAAGTTTAGTTACCATCTGTCACCATACAAAGTTTTTACAATATTATGGACTGTATTCCCTATGTTATACATATATCCCCACAACTTACTTACTTCATAATTGGACATTGCTTGTTAAAACTCTTAAAGATTTTTAGAAGACCACAGTTTTTATTTCTGTCTTGTTTCTATGGTATTTTCCATATGTAATAATTTTAATGTTATTATCACTTTATACATTAGAGATCTGTGTGTCTGTGTGTGTGTGTGTGTCAGTGCCTTGGTAAATAATAAATCCACATCTTTTTAAAAGGTTATGTCTAGAGAAGATATTTCCACACTGGTTTCTTTCCTCAAGAACTTTATCAGGAGCTGAAGCCATCAATGCCTTGAGACCATTCTACTTTGCAGTACATCCAGATTTCTTTGGACAGCACCCCAGAGAAAGGGTAAACATTTATTTATTTATTTATTTATTTATTTATTTAACCTTTAGTCCCCATTTCATAACCTGAAGTTTTGCTAATTTTTGATACAATGTAATATACAGATGTATAAATTTGGATTGTTCTGTTATAGTAATAAAGTCAGTGTTTGACTTGCTTTGAAAATATACATATTGAAAATTGAAAATCTAATTATTGATGTTTTATGAAATCTGAGGGAATGGAAAATCCATACATTGGGCTCTGCTCCCAGTTCCTGGCACAGAGCTCCTGATACTCTTGTAACTTCTTAAGTGAGAAGAGCACTAGAACCATCTTTTGTTCTGTTCTTTGGTCTTTGACCCCATCCTTGACACCTGACTCCTAAAGCCCTTGTAAATCCCTATATGATAGGAGTACCAGGAGCACCTTTTGTTCCAATGCAGTTACCCTGGGTGACTCCTACATGGGAGCTGGTCACCAGAAGGACCAAGATATGATTAGAAGCTTGGAATTTTCAGCCCCAACCCTCAACCTCCAGAGAGGAGAAAAGGGCTGGAAATTCCTCATGCCTACACGAGGAATCCTCCATAAAATTCCAGTAGTATGGGGTTCAGACAGCTTCCAGGTGGACAAACGTATCTACCCTGGAGGGTAGTGCTCCCAAACTCCATGGGGACAAAAGCTCCTGCATTTGGGACCCTGTGTCTCTCTTCAGCTGACTGTTTATCTGTGTCCTTTATTATATCATGTAATATGGTAAACATGAGTTTTTCACTGAGTTCTGTGAGCTGCTCTAGTGAATTAATAGAATCTAAGGAGGGGGTTGCTGCAAATCGCTGGTTGGTCAAAAACACAAGTGATAACAGGTGTGACAGACATCTGAAGTGTGTAAATGGGGGTGTGGCGGCAGAGGGAGAGGATGGTCTAGGGGAACTGAGCCCTTGACCTGTGGGATCTGATGCTGTCTCTGGATATATAATGTCAGAATTGAGTTAAATTGTAGGACTTCCAGTTGGTGTCAAAGAGAATTGCTTATTGTGGGGAAAAACCTCCACTCATTTGATGACCAGACGTGTCAGAAGTCAAATATTTTGTGTGAATATACAGAAGGCACACGGGAGATAGACTGGGTTTTTTCCCTATATATGAAGGCTGTCATTTTTTATGAGGGCAATAAAGCTATCATGGAGAGTCTTTAAAGTATTAGTAATGTTTTCTGAACCAGTGTTTGGAGTAAAATTGAGTGTTTGAAAGAAAATTTCAGGCTTCTGTCACCATGGTCAGTCTGTTTTTTAAGGATGGTTACAAGGAAAGTTTTTCAGTGCCCTAAGTGGTTTTCCCTACTGTTGCATGCTGCTGGTTCTCTTCCCTACTGCCTCACTTATTGTGTGCTCAAGGAATGCAGATGGAGATGAGAAGTAACTTACAATAAATTTAGTGAGGATGGTCAATATTATTTCATTTGTTCTGTTTTCTTTAACATTAATACCTGGTTTAATTTTAAAAGGAATTTAGAACTCTTAAAATTTGGAACACTTTTATATAGTTTTTTTCTACTTGCAATGAAAAAAAATTTAATTAGTAAAATGAATCAACAGAAAAATATCCATTACTTTGAGGATGTTAATTATTTAAAGTTTTTAAACCCAACATATGTAGAAAAATTATGCCTAGTCATAGGTGAATATTTTCCCTCCTCTACCAATGTATCTTTTGGTTTTTTTTTTTTTTTTTAAGATTTTATTTTTTTATTTATTTATTTGACAGAAATCTGAAGTAGGCAGAGAGGCAGGCAGAGAGAGGGGGGGAAGCAGGCTCACTGAGAGCAGAGAGCCCGACACGGGGCTCGATCCCAGGACCCTGGGATCATGACCCGAGCCGAAGGCAGAGGCTCTAACCCACTGAGCCACCCAGGTGCCCCTATCTTTTGTTTTTTATTAAAACTACTGTGTGCTCCAAAAGGTGAACTCGGCAGGCATGTGTTACTTAAACTCTACATTCCAAAGAAATGCCTGGCTTAGGTATTAGCCCTTGACTGCCTCCTGGGAGAGAAGCTCTGAGCCCTTAGAATATCCTGCCTGTTGGGAATCTTTTGTATGTGTGAGCTATCAGGCCATGCCAGATATTTTACGCTAAAAATATGATTTTTGGTGAATGCCTGTTTTAATGTTGGGGGCCCTCTGAGTGTGCTAGAAACTATTTGAATAGCTAAGGTCAGTCACATGGCCACTATATGCCTGCTTGATTGAGCCCAGTAAAATGCTGGATACCAGGGCTTGAATGAGTTTCCTCAGTTGGCAACACTTTTAATGCATTGTCACACATTGTTCTTGGGGAATTAAGTGCTAGCTCTACAAATCCACTGGGAGAGAACAACTGGAACCTTGCACCTGGTCCCTCCTGGGCTCTGTCCTACATGCCTTTTCCCTTTGCTGATTTTAATCTATCCTTTTGCTGTAATAAATCATAACTGTGAATGTAACAATTTTTCTGATTTCTATAAATCCCTCTATCAAATTGAACCCAAGAGTGGTCATGGAGAGCTTCAACACAATATGCCTAAAATATAATTATTCTAGTAAATTAATATAGATGACCCTTGAATAGTGCAGGGCTTGGGACACTAACCCCCTGCGCATTTGAAAATCTGTATATAACCTTTGACTTCTCCCAGAACTTAAATACTAATAGCCTACTATTGACCAGAAGTCTTACCCGTACTCTGCATATAGTTAACACGTACTCTGCATGATAAGCATATTATATTCTATATTCTTAAAGTAAAATAAGGTAGAGAATATAAAATGTTATTAAGAAATCATAATGAATCCAAAAAAAATCCATGTATAAGTGGTCCCATGAAGTTCAAACCCATGTTGTTGAAGAGTCAGCTATGTTTTCATTTACTCTTTTGACTTGTATTTGAGTGCCTACTCTGTGCCAAGCCTTGGTTTCTGGGTTTTTACTGGGGAGGGGGGGTGTCAGTCACATAGATGTGGTTTGTCCTTTCCCTTCTTGTTTAAGTGTCACATTTCATGAGGCTCTCCCAGATTGCCCTATGTGAAACTGTCACCCTGCCTTCCTTCCCAGCACTCTCTGTCCCCCATATCCTGTGGTACTGTTTCTTTTCCCTCCCATATTAGACATACCGTCACCAAAATGCAAGCTCTGGGAAAGCACTTCACCCTTCCTGGCCCCTCATGTTCATTCAGTCCAGTCTTCTCTGTATTTGTATGGAACACCCTTGTCTCTTTTCTAGAAAAACAGACTGAAAGTGCTATCTAAGCAGCAATAGAATAGGGTCTCAAAATGAAGCACAGCTACTCTTAATCCTCTTCATTTTAACTCAGTTTTAAAATACAGAAAACATTTCTAGGTTTCAAAAATCAAAACTAAATACAAAGTTTACTCAGAAGTCTCATTCCTACCCCCATTTCTTTTACCCCATTTGTATAATGTCCTGTAGATAACCATTTTTATTAGTTTCTGGGTTGTTCTGCGTATTTCTTTTTGGCAAACGTAGAAACTGTAGCAAAACAGAATTACGAAGATTTAGTCTTACGCTAGCAGGAAAGGTACCTCAGCAGCCCACTGAACTATGGTAGCTAAGAACAGCATATTACAATCAGTTAAACAGACAAGAATAAACTGTTCCTAATTTCAGATCGTACAGTGTATCTGAGAAGAAACCTACAGTGATAAGAAACATGGTTACTATTTATGCCATTCTGTAGAGCTATTCCTTCACCAAAGGATGTTTCTTCTTTTCACTTAACAACCTTGGAAGTGACTCCACGTCAATTCCTAGATATCTGTACCACATTCTTTTTTCTCTTTCCTTTTTGGTTGTATAGTACTCCATTGAATGAATGTACCATAATTCAACCAGTCTCGGGATGGTCATTTTAAGAGCCCTTTATAAGAGAAATGACTTGCAGATATTTTCTGTCAGTAGCTTATTTGTCTGTAAACTGCTTATTGTGTGTGTATATGTGGGTTTTTTTGTGTGATTTTTTTTTTTAGCTTTTTTATATGAGTGGACTTATCAATCATGTATTGTCAATCATGTATTAGAGATTTAGTTATAGTTAGGCTTTTTCCACACCAAAGTTATAAAAGAGTTCAACATGTTTTCTTCTAGTACTTACTTTTTTTTACATGTTAGCCATAAAAAGTTTGTTCTCTTGTAAGAATGTGGATCTAATTTTATTCTTCACCAAAGAACTATGAAATCCCAACATTTTTAATACTAAATTATTTAGTACCCTCAATAACATGTTTAAAGGTCAGGATATAAATTCTGTTTGTTTTCTTGTTCTATTTTGTGTGTAAATGCTACTTGATTTTTTTTTTTTCCCCAGGAAGTCAATGAAAATTCTCTTAAGAGATTAAGTGTCTACTTAGAAAACCTCCAGAAACCAGGCTTCAGGTCTTTGAAACCAACTCAGCTTACATTTTATGTAAGAGAAACAGAGCAGAATTCCTCTGAAGGCCAGGAACCCTTTAGCACTTCCGGTATGTTTTCTTATTTCTAGTGTTTCCCTTGTAAGCTATGTGATAAATATGTTTCTTAAGTCTGCCGTTGCCAGAATACTTTTGGATTGAAGCCTTGGTCATTAAATAGATAAATAATATATATATATATATTTGATTGTTTTCTCAGAATTAGATTCTATTCCTAGCTACCTGTGTTTGAAAAAGCTTTTTTTTTTGTGTCTAAACTTTTTTGTCTGTTAAACTGAATGTTCCTGTTTGTTCACCTCCTATTTCATATTTTAAGTGTTAACCACGTATATAACAATTTATATTTTTTAAAAAGTACAGCCTATATTCCCTTATTTAGCCATCAAAGTACTCCATGAAGTAGGTAGAATTTGCCCAAGTAAATTATGTGCAGGGATTTTCCCAGGACTGGAGATGGAATGTGGATCTTGAACCCAGTCAGGCCTTTCAACTCCAGCGGTAGGCTCTTTTTAGTCAGTCTTAATAGATAGCCTTCTTTTTGGCCCTTTGTTACTGCTTTAGCCCTGATCCAAAAATATTTAAAATTAAGGGTAGATATAGTCTATCATTTCTCTAACTATCTAAATAAAGGGAACATCCTTTTGGTGATCTTTGAGGAAATGACTATTTTTAGAATGAACTTTAAAATAATTTAAAGGTTTACCAAGAGCTTTCTCTGAGTTAAGATTAAAACAAGTACAAAATGCGGTATAATTTTTTTCTGACGCAAACTGTTAGACAACTCAAAATCTGATAGGTTTTTGTAACCTAGAATCTATTTCTAGCTCTGCCAGTGACTAGCTGTGAGAGCTTAACTTCTGGTTCTTCATTATTAAAATGAAAAAGTTTAAGTACTATGTTTAAGTACTGAAGCATGGAAGAGATTAAGTGCTGTGTTAAGTACTGAAGCACTCACAGTGAAGACCCCTACCGTATACTTCGGGCTCACAGGGCTCTTGAAGGTGCTTACATGGAGTAAGGAAGAACTTGATCTAAAAAGTACTAAAACAGGATCTTTATGTTGAAAACAACTTCCCACCCAGTCTCTCTAGGAGTGAGCATTTGATAATACATTTTTCTCTTTGGTTTTTTACTCACTTGTGTTTGTATGTGGGAATTCAGGAATCAGAAATTCCTTTCCTTGACTATTCTCTATCTACCTCTGATTTGGGAGTTTTATTAAAAATAGACACTATTCTCATTATCCAAGACAAAAAGTCAACTCATAACCCTGTTGTGAAGGAATACACGTTCTACTGAAGAATGCTTAAATGATGGTAGTAATGATAACAAGTAATTATGTTTATCGCTCTAAATGACATAATTCTATTTGAAATTGTAAACAATAATAAATATGCTATGTAAGACCAAAGATTCATAAATACTCTTTAATAAATACACAGTCAAGATTAGGCCATGAATTGATATGAAAAATCATATACTTAGGCATAGTGGTCTACTTAGATCTCATGATTTCTCTCTCCATAACAGATGGAATGTATGAGAGCAAATTACATCCTTTACAGTTTTTAAAACAAGAATGTTATCACCAATCTATTTTTATTTGTCTGTATTTGGGAGAGTTAGGCTCATTTCTAGTAGCTACAGTTGCCACTTTCATGACCACCGTCTACTGGGTTTGTCTTGAATGTTGACTACACATGGAGTTAAAGAATAAACCAGGTCTATTTGTTAGGGAAGGAGCAAACAGAGGGAAACTCAGAAACTTAAGAAGTTTCACACAGCAAATTAACCAGAGCTGACACTAGAACAAATGTCTCTTTAATCCTACTCTAATGTGATTTATATGCTACATTTATCTATTCTTCTTTAAAAATACTGTTAGTAATCATTTTTTCCTTTGCCTTTATGACAGAGATTGGCACTCTGACAAGTATTTAATGTCTTTAACCTCTTGATCTTATTATTAACTTAAGATCATTCCTAATTAAGATGGTAATAAGGTAAAATGGTTACTACTGATTTTCATTACTAAAAGGCTATAATTGGGGCGCCTGGGTGGCTCAGTGGGTTAAAGCCTCTGCCTTCGGCTTAGGTCATGATCCCAGGGTCCTGGGATCGAGCCCCGCATAGGGCTCTCTGCTCAGCAGGGAGCCTGCTTCCTCCTCTCTCTCTGCCTGCCTCTCTGCCTGCTTGTGATCTCTGTCTGTCAAATAAATAAATAAAATCTTAAAAAAAATAAATAAAAATTAAAAAAATAAAATAAAAGGCTATAATCTCTTCTTCATTTTTGATGGCCTAAATAAACTTCCTTAAAACAAGTAAGAAGATTCACTGGGAGCTTTCTGTGAGTTAATACTAAAACAAGTAACTGTAGGTACCTGTGACTAAATAAAAACAGAAATCCTCTACTTTCATTAATGGTAAACTTTGAGCCATTCATTAAACAAAAATGGATTTTAGAAAAAAATGAATTCAAAGTGGGAGATAATACAGCATATATGACAAAAAGATAATATATAAAGAGCTCTTAGAAACCAAAAGGAAAACACAAAGTAGCTCCATTACAAAAATGGGCAAAGACATTTTGGACAAGCTGGACAGTTCAGGAAACAATATATACAAATAGCCAAAAAACATTAAAATATTTAGCCTCAATAATCAAATCCAAACTAAACTAATGATGTACTGTTTTCCAATAAAGCATCTGTGCATTCCTTAGCTCTTACATTCAATTAAATAATTAATGGGATTGATATGGTAGAAACAGATTTATTCTTGACTGAGCTCTTCCTACCCTCAAACACAGGAGTTAGGACTTTACTTTCTTCTTTCGCCAACTAGGACAACTCCCCTACCAATATTTCTCACTTTACCATAAAATGATTCAAGGAATTCAGCTAAAAAAACTTTTAGTTTGCATGTTCTAGATTCTTTAACTCTGTGTGGCAAGCGGAGTGTGTATCTCTTGAGAATGATTTAAGTTGTGAAATCTGTCATCAGTGGCAAAGATAATGCATTTCAGCCTTATATAAAAAGTGAAAAATAAAAGCTTTTATGTCCATCAGTTTCAGAAATGTCAAATTATGCTTCGTTTCCTTCATTATATGGACTGATATATATATAACTGCTAATAAAAAATGGATTGATCCATACATGCAGACATGGAAGAGTCACCAAGTTTAAGTAACAAAAGCAAGTTCAAAGTAATATGTCTAGAATGATACTGTTTATATATTAAAAGGAAACAATCCAAACTGTTAGTGTCTGTTTGTGTAAATGAATAGCATATATTGTATGTAATGAACATACAGAGGCACACAGAAAAGGTCTAGAGCAGTCCGACTGTCCAAGAGAACTTTCTGTGATGATATAAATGTTCTGCATTCACACTAATATAGCAGGCACAAATGCCATGTGACTGTTGAGCACTTGAAATGTTAGCATGACCAGAAACTGAGTTTTAGTTTTGTTTAATTTGCATTAATTTAATTCTAAACTGCCACATAGGACTAGTAGCTACCATATGAAATAGTGCAGGTCTAAAAGCATAGGTATCTAACTGTTAATAGTGGTTACATCTAATAAAGATGTGAGGTTTTATCCTTGTTAATAGGAGACTTTTATTTTTACTATGTGTATCTCTTAATTTCACAGTACTTATATAATAATGTTATAATTTTCAACACCAATTAAAAAACTTTTTAAAAAATGAAGAAAGAATCAGCATGCTGTTATGGAGAAAATACTGGGCATGGAGTCAACTCAGATTTAAGCCCTTGCTCTGCATTCTTCCTATTTCTTCACGTTTGCAGAGAGATAATAATCACACGGTTGGTGGCGTATTGAGAAGTTACATAAATTCAGCTAGAATCATGCCTAACCCCCAGTAATGAAGAGGAAAAAAAAGGAGAAAACAGATTTCCCATTGAGGATGTAACAAGTTATGATTACTAATATTAGCAACTGACTTTCCATAATCAAACTCAGATTGTAAAGTGTTAACTTTTAAACAATTAGGGAATTTCACATCCCTTCCAAAAATGTTGAGTTACTAAGTAGTTGTGTGGACAAGTGTGAAGACAATCTCCTGTAATCCCAGAGAAAATTTGAGATGGTTTGTGTCACCCCTGAGACTAGACTCTCTGGCTGCTCTCCTCTGAACCACTGTCAACAGTACACCCTCCCCATCCCCTCCTCTCTCCCTTTGTCTTAGTGACAGAAACTGTCTTTCATGGACACTTGCTCATAAGAGAGCTTTTGCCTCTCTTGGACTGTCGAGACCAAATTTATGGGCAGCACTGAAAACATTTAGAATCCCCTCCATGGGCTGGAATGAGTTTGGTCTCTAGTACCAGACTAGATAGAGAACTGACCGAGGAATTCATGAAGGGAAGGATACTGCAGTGTAGTTTTGGACAAGGGAAGTAGTTTTCTGTTTACAGATTATTTGCCCGTAGGATAGTTTTTAATCAGTAATCAAATGTTTTTAAAAGGTTTTAATTTTATTTTTGTTTTATGAAAAAGTGTTTTAAAATAAGTGAATAATCATCTGTATTAATTGTTTGGGGGAATTATATTCTCTAGGATTTCGAGCAGTCAAATTTACTTTGCACACCAGAGATCTGCTAAGCACAGTATTATATATTCTCAACTCCTGCAGTTTATCTGTTGAACATATCCAAAGCTTGAATACTAATGTGAATTCCCAGCCTATCAAGGAGGCTAAAAGGATGTCTGACAGGCCCATCAAGTGGGACAAATCTTATTACTACTTTACTGGATTCAAGGACCCTCATGAAGACCTCGAACAAGTCTCAAGAATGGAAACAACCCTAACGTATGTAAAAGTTCTTATTTAACTAAACTTACTTGTAGTTCATATTTAGAATGAAAGTCTGATCTTCTAAGAAAAGTAATTTCTATCAATATAGTTAATCCAGTAACCATTATGAAAAAGATATTTCATGTTTCTTAAAGTTTCCCAAGTACTTCCAACTGTACTTAATTTGTAGTCTTTTGATACCAAACACACATACAGGGGATTGTTTTAAGTTTTAAAAATTCTGCTCTTCAGGTTATCCCTGGTAAGTAGAGAAAAGATATACACCTAAGACTATAAAAAAAAACTTAATCTTCTTCATGTGTTAAACATTTCCAGTTTCTCCAGATAGCTCAGCAGTAATGCCCTTTAATGTAATAATCCATACATGACAGAAGTGCATGGAGACAACATTTGAAGATATCATCTGGGGGTTATAAAGTATAAGCTATCAGCTATAAAATAAATTAGTCCTAGTGATATAATAATGTATAGTGTGGGAGTTGTGGTTAATAATACTGTATTGTATATTTGGAAGTTGCTGAGAGAAAAGATCTCAGTTTTCATCACAAGAAAAAAAATGTGTGGGTGCCTGGGTGGTGCAGTGGTTTAAAGAAAAAAAATATGTTACCATGTATGGTGATGGCTGTTAACTAGACTTACTACGGTGATCATTTTGTAATATATACCAATATTAAATCATTATGTTGTATACATGAAACTAATGTTATATGTCAATTATATCTAAATTTAGAAACATCATCTGGAACATATAGAGAAAGAATAAGTTTTAATTATAAAAACCATGTATGAGGGCACCTGGGTGGCTCAGTGGGTTAAAGCCTCTGCCTTCGGCTCAGGTCATGATCCCAGGGTCCTGGGATAGAGCCCCACATCGGGTTCTCTGCTCAGCAGGGAGCCTGCTTCCCTGCCTCTCTCTGCCTTCCTCTCTGCCTACTTGTGATCTCTGTCAAATAAATAAATAAAATCTTAAAAAAAAAAAACCATGTGTGAAATAATTCCCTTTTACTTGTCCTGTTTGTAAAGTCACCATTAATGTTTTTTTGAGTAAGTCCTTTTTGGACTCCATAAATACCACCCATATTCTTTCCCTATAGTTGTACCTAAAGAGTTCATGGCTTACCAGAGGATTCTCATTTATTACATCATAAATTATCTTTAATTATCTACTGGCAGAAATTTACTTTGTGGACTACCTATACTAACTCAGGAATCCCTGCCCTTGTTATCTAGCTAGATTCCAAATAAAGCTGCAGAGACAAGAAAGTAGTAGTCTAGTACAGAAAGGGAGACAAATACCTGTCTTAAGCCATGTGTGTACATGTCTGTGTGATGGTCTGTCTCTGATCTGTGTATGTGTGTAACTAGTGGGTAAATCACCTCCCTAAATATGTGTATTTTAATTATTCAATTTTTAATATTTCAAATACTCTTTGTAAACAAAACCAGAATGAAAATGTGACTTTGGGAATGATAATGACAGACCAGAAGTAATGAAGTAATGAAGATAGAAATTGATGTATATAAAAAAAGAGAATAGTCATGGTAAGGTAGAAATTGATGATTTTGAAAAATGGTTTAGAAAAACAGAAGGGATGATTGAAGGTAATTACATGCAGAGGCTACAGTGGAAGTTAAGTAGGTTGCTGTGAGTATGAGCAGCTCCAAACCCTTTCGAGTCAGTCTTGACCTTCTCCCAAACACAGATACTGCCCACTTTGAAGGTACTCTACTAAGGACTTATTCAGCAGTTTGTTTTAGGTGAATTTTTCCCAGTAAGGATTCCAGGAGCTTTTATCATAAAAGTCAGAATGCTATCTGTATCAGTTTCTTGTTTCAATTATTGATTTTTTAAATTTGTAATTATTTTTAAATAATTATGAAATCATCGAACCATTGGAGAGCTTTCAACTCATGAATTGAGTGATGCTGCCTTGTAAGATTTAGGGTACCTGTGGCACATCCAAAACTTATTAGCCACCATGGTCATTTTGTCCATATGCACTTCAAGTTTTTATTTTGATTCTTGTATTGTTTAATTTTATCCTGTATATTTAGGATGCAGAAGAGGAATCAGAAGGTGCACATAATTATAATGGTCACAAAGAGCATAAAAATGATAATTCTTCAAATTTACATCAAACTGATCTTCACTTGATTTATAAATTGTATTCACCTGATCAAAAGTTATTCTTGAAAGCATGTTAAGCTTTTTCTTCTAATATTTCAAGATACAATTTTTTGTTAAAGATTTTATTTATTTGGGACGCCTGGGTGGCTCAGTTGGTTAAGCGGCTGCCTTCGGCTCAGGTCATGATCCTAGCATCCTGGGATCGAGTCCCACATTGGGCTCCTTGCTCGGTGGGGAGCCTGCTTCTCCCTCTGCCACTCTGTCTGCCTGTGCTCGCTCTCTCTCTCTCTCTCTCTCTAACAAACAAATAAATAAATAAATAAATAAAATCTTAAAAAAAAATTTTTATTTATTTATTTGACAGAGATCACAAGTAGGCAGAGAGAGAGGGGGAAGCAGGCTCCCTGCTGAGCAGAGAGCCTGATGCGGAGCTTGATCCCAGAACCCCGAGATCATGACCTGAGCCAAAGGTGAGGCTTAACCCACTGAGCCACCCAGGCACCCCCAAGATATAGTATTTTAAAAAGATGATATAATAGCAGTGTTTTTTAGTGTAAACTGAAGTCATCTCTTACTGTTGTGAAATAAAACATTGAAATTGTGAAAATAAATCAGTCAGGATTTTTTTTAAAAATAGAAGAATTACCACATTATAAAGCTCCATTCAATCTGTTTTCATGTTACATCTGGTAATTACATTTTTTTATTTTAAAGTGGTAATTACATTTCAATCCATGTTTAGGACATGCTATGTAATTCTGAATTTCTTGGCAAGTTGTGCATTATCTTACTTCAAAATCACTTTACTGTATAACCATATAAAATGGATAAAATGAAATTTTTAATACCTCGAGTTTTTTTTCTATACTGTAATAGAAGTTTGCCAGTCTCAAAAAATTAGGAAATTCCATTCCATGGACATGTTGTAGGTTTTAATATGTCCATATTTTGGGTATATTCTCTAATTTCTGAATAATATTACAACAAAATGAATTTTAATTTGTGCTTGGAAGGAGCCAATGGAATCCATTTCTGTCTAAACAAATAATCCCATATGAAATACCTTTTCCAAAGAAGAAAACATGTCATTGAACTATAGAAAGGCCATTGAAATGCTATTCTATCATGCACTGAAATCCAGTAAATGTCAGACTTCCATTTTTTGCATTTGAATTTTGTTCAAGGAGTTATATTTCACTTTCAGTGTGGAAGTTCTAAATCAATTTTAGTGTTCACAAAATGCCACATTGGACAACTATAACCTTCGAACTATTTCTGTAGAACATTTGGAAATTTTAATCATGATTTAACTGGTATCATGCATTTATTTATTCTTTCCTTTTCTATAGGCTAAGTCAGTGTTTTCATATTGCAAGTATGATGCAACTTAGTGAGTTGGGATCAGCAAAGTGGTTTTGCTTTTGCTTTTGTCTTTTTTTACATTTTTAAAAATATATGTTTTCAGCAAGTTTAAGTAGTGTTTCTCAAAATACTTGTTTTAGTTATGTAGAAACATATACATGTATGTGCATGTGTGTGTATACTGAGTCACCATTTAAAAGTTCTTACTGTGGGGACGCCTGGGTGGCTCAGTTGGTTAAGCGGCTACCTTCGGCTCAGGTCATGATCCCAGCATCCTGGGATCGAGTCCCACATCGGGCTCCTTGCTCAGCAGGGAGCCTGCTTCTGCCTCTCCCTGCCTCTCTGTCTGCCTGTGCTTGCTCTCACTCTCTCTCTCTCTCTCTCTGACAAATAAATAAATAAAATCTTTTAAAAAAAAGTTCTTACTGTGAAAAAAAATTTCTTACTTTGTATAAGTTGCCATCCAAGAAGTTTGAAAAGCTATTTGTGTAAATGCCTTACTTTGTTCCATGCAGTTTGAGGCCTAGGAGTTTGAAATTTATGCCATCTTAATTTTATTGTGATTTGGATCATGGCTCTCCTTTTCATCCTCTTAAATCCATTAAAAACTGAACTTCTTGGGAGTTACTGAAAATTTTTTTTAAGATTGTATTTGTTTGAGACAGAGGGAGTTAGAGAAAGAGAGACTGGGAACACAAGCAGGGGAGCATCAGGCAGAGGGAGAGGGAATAGCAGACTCCCCGCTGAGCAGGGAGTCTGACCTGGGGCTTGATCCCTCAAGACCTGAGCTGAAATCAGACACTTAACCAACTGAGCTACCCAGGCTCTCCAGCATTATTGAAATATTTTTATCTAAAAAGAATCATGAACCTAGGAAGTAAACTAAATGTCTTCAATTTGCATCTAACTTTACACCTTGTACATGATATTCCTGTATTCATTTTTATATACCACTTTGCTTTGGCTTCATTTCATTATCAACTTTTTTTTTTTCCTCTTTGCCTGCCTCATGTTAACAGTATATGTACTAGGGTGCCTGGGAGGCTTGGTGGGGAGCCTGCTTCATCTCCATCTGCTCCTTGCCCCCATTCATGCTCACTCTTTCTGTCTCAAATAAATAAATAAAATATTTTTTTAAAATGCTCTTAAAAAATACATGTAGGTATAATGAAATCATTTTTGAAACCAAAGCGAGGTCTAACAAATTAACTACAAAGTAACTACTTCATATCCTAATATGGATAATTAAAAAGAGAATAGCAAGTATTGGGAAAGATGTGGGAAAAACAGATGTCTATGTAAAAACGTGCTCATAGCAGCATTATTCTTAATAGCCAAAAATGTCCCATCAACTGATGAATGGATAAACAAAATGTGGTCTGTTCATAGGATGAAGTAGTATTTGGCCATAAATACAAATGAAGAACTATACATGATACAGCATGGATGGACTTTGAGAACATTATGCTAAGAGAAAGAAGCAGCCACAGTGGACCACATATTGCATGAGTCTGTCTACAATCAGAATTGGCAAATCTGTGAGACAGGAAGTAGATTAGTGGTTGCTAAGAGCTGGAGGGGAGTATTGAAGTAACTGTTCATGGGTACATGATTTCTTATTAGGGTGATGCAAGTGTCCTAAAATTGATTGTGCCGGTGATTGCACAACACTGGGAACATACTAACAGTAGATGACTTGTTTGGTATATATATTACATTTCATTAAAGCTTTTATTTTTATTTATTTTTAATTTAAATTCCAGTTACATACAGTGTAATATTAGTTTCAGGTGTAGAATTTGGTGATTCAGCACTTCCCTACAATACTCGGTGCTCATCACAAGTGCACCCCTTAATTCCCATCACCTATTTCACCCATCCCCCCACCCACCTCCCCTCTTTAACCATCAGTTTGTTCTCTGTAGTTAGGAGTCTGTTTCTTGGTTTTTACCGCTCTCTTTTTTCCCCTTTAATCATTTTTGTTTCTTAAATTCCACATATGAGTAATACCACGTGGTCTTTGTCTTTCTCTGTTACTTATTTCACTTAGCATAATACTCTAGTTGTTGCAAATGGCAAGATTTCATTCCTTTTTGGTGGCTGAATAATACTCTGTTATGTATATAATACATATATACCACATCTTTATCCATTCATCAGTTGACGGGCATTTGGGCTCTTCCTATAACTTGGCTATCATTGACAATGCTGCTATAAACACTGGGGTGCATGTATCCCTTCAGATCAGTATTTTTGTATCCTTTAGGTAAATACCTAGTATGAAATTGCTGAATCATAGGTTAATTCTATTTTGAACTTTTTGAGGTACCTCCATACTGTTTTCCAGAGTGTCTGTGTCAGGTGCATGCCCATCAATGGTACAAGAGGGTTCCCCTTTCTCTGTATCCTCACCAACACCTGTTGTTTCATGTGGTGTTAGTTTTAGCCATTCTGACAGATGTGAGGTGCTATCTCGTTGTGGTTTTGATTTGGAATTCCCCAACGATGAGTGATGTGGAGCATTTTTTCATGTGTCTATTGGCCATTTGGATGTCTTATTTGGAAAAATGTCTATATGTGTCTTCTGCCCATGTTTTAAATGGATTATTTGTTTTTTAGGTGTTGAATTTGATTAGCTCTTTATATGTTTTGGATACTATCCCCTTTATCATATATGTCATTTGCAAATATCTTCCATTCTGAAGGCTGCCTTTTAGTTTTGTTGATTGTTTCCTTCACTGTGCAGAAGCTTTTTATCTTGATGAAGTCCCAATAGTTCATTTTTGCTTTTGTTTACTTTGCCTCAGGAGACTTATCTAGTAAGACTTTGCTACGGCCAATGTCAAAGAGATTGTTGCCTGTGTTCTCCTCTAGGACTTTAATGGTTTTCTGTCTCATATTTGGGTTTCTCCATTTTGAATTTATATTTGTTTAGGATGTAAGAAGGTGGTCCAATTTCATTCTTGTGCATATTGCTGTCCAGTTTTCCCAACACCATTTGTTTAAGTGATGTCTCTTTCCCATTGCATAATCAATCCTTCCTGCTTTACTGAAGATTAATTGACCATATAATTGTAGGTCCATTTCTGGGGTTTCCATTATGTTCCATTACATTCCATTACATTCCATTGAGCGATGTCTATATTTGTGCCAGTACCATACTGTTTGATCACTACAGCTTTGTAATCTAACTTGAAGTCTGGAATTTTGATGCTTCCTACATTGTTTTTCTTTTTCCAGATTGTTTTAGATATTTGGGGTCTTTTGTGGTTCCATACAAATTGTAGGATTGTTTGTTCTAGTTCTATGAAAAACACTGTTGGTATTTTGATAAGGATTGCATTAAATCTGTAGATTGCTTTGGCTTATAGACATTTTAACAGTATTTGTTCTTGTAATCCATGAGCATGGAGTGTTTTTCCATTTCTTTGTGTCATCTTCCATTTCTTTAATCCATGTTTTATAATTTTCAGAGTACAGGTCTTTCACCTCTTTGGTTAGGTTTATTTCTAGGTAACTGACAGTTTTTGGTGCATCAGTAAAGCTTTAAAAAAATATTACTACTCTTTTTAAAAATATATTATTGAGGGACGCCTGGGTGGCTCAGTCAGTTAAGCATCTGCCTTCAGTTTGGGTCGTGATTCCAGGGTCCTGGGAGGGAGTCCCACATCAGGCTCCCTGCTCAGTGGGGAACTTGCTTCTCCCTCTCCCTCTGCCTGCTGCCCTCCCTGCTTGTGAGCTCTCTCTCTTTTTCTCTCTCTCTCTCTGTCAAATAAAATATTTTTAGGGAGCAAGGTAGGACTCGATTCCAGGACTCTGGGCTCATGACCTGAGCTAAAGTCAGATGCGTAATTGACTGATCCACCCAGGTGCCCTTCATATATCCTAGTTTCTTATTTCTATATCGCTTAGTAGATGTGTCTTCCTTTGCAGAACAATTTTATCTTCCTAACATCCCAACACAACACAGTATTAAGCATTTCAAATAAATATTTGATAGATGCATAAGTATTTTATTGGTTTCAAGATTATCAACTTGATAATTTTTAAAAAGTCTATTCTGCCAGCACCTGTTAAGTCATATTCTAGTTATGATGACTTCCTTTGTATATATAAAAAATTAAATTTTAACTCTGCTAAACCTGTTCTTAGATTTCTAGAGTTGGGATAAAGGTTTAAAAATTCAAGATACTCCAAAACCTCTCCCTTATGTGTATTACAGTTTTCAGTGGATTGTGCTAGATCTTCACTCAACATACATCCCTCATTCACTCATATTCTACCCGGGGAGGGTAGAACTACCACTACTACCAGAGCAAATGTGTAAATAATGTTACGGTACAACTAATAAGATGAAAAGTCAAACTGAAAAGACACATCTAATGGTGCTGGTGACACACTTAAAGGGCAGTGAATATGTCCTAATGAAGGAACTTGAAACATTACTTCGGGGGTTCTAGCTGGGTAGATTCCAACTTCTTCCTTTAGTTTAATCTTAATCATTAGTGCCCTGAGCCTTCCATGCTTACTCCTCCATATCTCTATCCAAGTCCCTCCAGTGGCCAGACCTTACCAGCCCAGTCTTTTTACCACAGAGTCTCCCAAAACACCTGTCCTTTCAGGTAGGTCTGTTTATTCCCCTAGTACTCACTGCTTCCCTACCACATGCTCAGCGGAAGTTAACTCTGTTACTTCCGGCTCTACTCAACTCTCCCCACCTTGTGTTTTGCCTATAATTTGGTAGAGGTTTGATTGGAAACTTAGTTTAACACTGGGGCTGCTTTACTGCAGGGCCTGTATCTTTTGGTACTAGAAATGTTTGCCTTAGAGTCAGTATTTAAAGTGTGTATCTCTTTTTTTTTTTTTTCCCTAGATCCTGGTTAGATAACAATGGGAAAAGTGCAGTTAAAAAACTGAAGAACAGTTTGCCCCTTAGAAAAGAGCTAGATCGTTTAAAGGATGATCTGTCTCATCAGCTGCAGCTCTCAGACATCAGGTAACAATGACAGAACCTAATTTAGAGACTAAAATAAGCATGTATTATCTGCAGGTCACAAGCTTTCCAGCAGAAAATATTCCAGCAAATATTTGCATCCTTCACTGTAATTATTCTGATAACTATAAATAGCCTTCAGTTATCTTTTTCTGAAAGTAGTCAAATGTTCATCTATGTAAGAAAACGTTTATCAATCTCTTGTTTACGATTGTGAAATAAGGTTTAGATACATTTTTAGCATAAGAGTTTAATTTTTTAATGTTTATAATAAAAATATCCTTTTCCATATGCAATAATATATAAAAAGTAATTATTCCTCCATCCTGTGAGATCAGTATTCAAGTTTAAAATGAGTAAGGGAGACTGAAAATATGGGTGTTGTATTCTTGGTTCTCTGTTTTATAGCATGACTTTTTAAATACGTTTTCATTAACCTGGAAATCAGTTATAGAAAGGTAATAGGCATTTATTATAAAAACAGATTTAACAGCTATTAAAACAGTAAGGAAGGTAAAAGGGGGCCCTAGTGTGATTCGGGCATAGGGGGGAACCACCTGTTATAGGAACTGAGAAACTGTTGCTCAGTTTTGCACTTGCACATTTCTATTACTGTTTGTTGTAATCTGTTTTGTTTTTTTCAACTTTCATTATCAGGATTTTTTTTCTTTCTTTTGAACTAAATGACTATTTGGTTATAATAGCACCTTTTTCTTGTGCCTATGGAGTACTGATAATACATGTTTTGTTCTTGTATATTCAAATCATAATGGTTTGGGGGGGCTTCTTTTAAATCATAGTTTTATAAGATAATTTGGATTTCGAGGGAAGTGTGTAGACTTAGGGTGTGTGGGATGTTTGGATTTGTGCTGATGGCTGCTTTTTTATCATCACGTCAGTATTTTTAGGCCCTGCTTTGATTATACGGGTTCTAACCAAAACCTAAACAACAAGATCCTTTTTAAAAGTTTGTAAAATAAACTTATGTACGTAAAAGTACCTTTTTCTAGTATAAATTCTAAATGAACTATCAAAGAGACTGGAATTAGGAAAGTTAAAGGATTTTTTAAGGATTTCTTAAACATCATACATTCATAAAAGAAATAAGCATTATATTACAATACAGTGTAGAAATTTCTCAGCTTTTATTTTTGCCGTGGTAAATGTCAGTAAATATGAAACATATAAACAAAAGCTCTTTGGGTTCCTCATTTTTAGGAGTGCAAAAGCATTCTGAGACCAAAACATCTGAGGAGCATGGGTATGATGGCTTTCCACTATTGGAAAATCAGCCAAACCTCCAAAAGATGGAAACATTGTGACCAAGGACATTGTTTCTAACTCTGAGCCACCTGGGTGAAAGACCAGTTATCAATAAGAACTGTATTTAGTAGCTTTATCACAGTATTAATTCTTTGAAATTACATCTGTTTCATCTGTGGGTTAATTGAAAATCCACTTTACCAGCAATGACATTCATCAAAATTGGTGATAGGATGAAGGAGGAACCTAAGTTTTTTGAGAGCTTGTTTCGTGTGCCTTACTCCTCCACATATGTTATCCCTTTCATTATGCTGCCTGTGCTGGGGGAAGTGATCCCACTTTTTATGTATGAAATGGAAACATTAGGAAGCCTAGAAGCAACTTATTCAAGGTAATAGAGCCAGTAAATCACAGAATTAGAATTCAAAGAGGGATGTTCTAATGCTTCTAAATATCAGTGCTCTTTATTGTACACCAATGCCTCTGTGACACCATGTGGATGTCAGGTTCCATTTTGTCACTACGATTCAGTGTTCATTTAGAAAATAAGTGGATTGCATGTCATTAAAAATCACTTTCTCTAGAATAAGATAAAAAAGATCTGATCTAGACCTAGAGTTCCTAGTTAGAACTTAAATCAAAAACAAAATCGTCATCACTGAATGATGTGGAGATGAGAAAGGTTTTCTTAAGTGTTCCCCATTTCACTCCCTTATTTTAAAATAACAACAGCATAGTGTATTTACTGGTTTTAAATGTTTAGGTATCTGAACATAGTAGTAATATTTTTGCTCTCTGGCAAACCATTCATTTTCCATTTGGTTGCTTCATAAAAAAAATTAGCTATTTGGAAAACATATGCCTACTTGAGAAACTCCCTGGCATTTGCAGGTATTAGGAATCAGCTGGGGCTGAGAGCAGGCCTCCTCCCTCAGGGCTGCCTGCTGTTAATGCACCTGTGTGCTCTGTTGTACCAGGTGGCAGAGGAGCTGGGGCATCGCCCATCGCTGTAGCCAGCTGCATAGTTTAGGCCGCTTAGCACAGCAGAACTTGGAAACACTGAAAAATGCAAAAGGTAAACAATTTCCATTTTCTTTTAAAATATTACTCAGCTGCTATACACATCTGTAAATTGTGGAAGTAAACAAAGTGTTAAAAGCCCTTACGGATGGGACTTTTATCACAGCTGAATTTTGAAATCTGTTCTTTTGAATAAAACAATGACATGAAATTAGTCTTTAAGGGACGCCAAGGTGGCTCAGTCTGTTAAGCGACTGCCTTGATTTCAGCTCAGGTCATGATCTCATGGTACTGAGGTGGAGCTAGGTGGCAGACTCCGAGCTCAGCACAGAATCTGCTCAGGATTCTCTTCCACTCCCTCTGCCCCTCCCTCCCACTCTTCCTCAGATGTGCATGCTCGTGCTTTCTCTCTTTCTCTCCCTCTCTCTAAAATAAATCTTTAAAAAACATTTTTTTTTTTTTTAAATCAGCCTTGGGTACCTGGATGGCTAAGTCAGTTAAGTGTCTGCCTTCGGCTCAGATCATGATCCCGTGGTCCTGGGATCAAGTCCTGCATGGGGCTCCCTGCTCAGCGGGGAACCAGCTTCTCCTTGTGCTTGCTGTTCCCCTGCTTGTGCTCTCTCTCTCTCTCTCTCTTTCAAATAAATAAATAAAAAAATAAATAAAATCTTTAAAAAATAAAAAATTAGCCTTTAAGCTTCTACTGAATTTCACCCTGAATTTGTATACTAAATTTAAGTCATTATTTACACAATGCTAAAAAAATGAAGCATCTCTGGACAATGACCAAAGGGTTTGTGTTATATTTTCAGGATGTACAATAATATTTACAGACCGATCCGGGATGAGTGCAGTGGGCCATGTGATGCTAGGAACAATGGATGTCCATCATCACTGGACAAAAGTAAGGAAAAGTTTCAAAACAAAAAATCTTGACTTGTCATAGACCTACTTTTGTTTTAAACTATGCTATTTTGTCAATGAATAAAAATCTCGAATAATAGTTTCAGCTATTTTCAGAATAGATGTTTATTATCGTGTAGTTAAAATACTTAGAGGCCTGATTTTTAAGTCAGTTTTTATTTGGAAATTTTACAGTCTTTCCTGAAGTGTAGCTTAAAAGGCCTGCATTATATTGTTTTGGTTTTAACAGACTTACAGTGTTATAATTGACATACAATAAACTACACATATTTAGTGTGTATAATTTGATGAGATTTAGCATGTGTAAATGCCCATGAAGCCATTTAATCAAGATGGTGAACATATCCATCACCCACAAAAGTATGCTCATGTCCTCCTGTGAACTCTCTCCTCCATCCTGCCATTCTCTCCCCAAGCAACCAGTGGCCTGCTCTCTCTCACTATAAATCAGTTTATATTACTAGAGTTTCATATAAGTGGAATCACAAAGTATATACTTCTTTTGGGGGGGGGTTCTGTTTTCTTTCATTTGACATAATTTCAGATTCATCCATGCTGTTGCATGTATCAATAATTTATTCCTTTTTATTTCCATGTAGTGTTCCATCATATAAATATACCATTTGTTTATCCATTTACCTATTAATGGACATTGAGTTATGTCAGTTTTGGCGATGGGAAATAAAGCTGTTAGAAACATTATGTCCAGATGCACATATATTTCCTTTTCTCCTAAAGTGGAATAGTCGGATCATAAGTAGGGTATTTTACCTTTTGAGAATCTGCTAATGCTTATAATGGTGGTTTTTTAAATTTTAGTCATTCTAATAGGTGTGTGGTGCTATCTCATTTGGATTTAATTTGCATTTCCATAATGACAGATGATGGAGAGTATCTTTTCATGGGCTTATTTGCTGTCCATATACTTTCTTTTGTGAACTATCTGTTCAAATCAAATATTCAGTAGAAGATATTTGCAAACCATATCTGACAGTGATAAGGTCTGTGTACCTAGTGCATAAAAGAACTCTCAAAACCCAATAATCAAAAAACCAAACAATCCAAAAAGACAAAAATCTTGAACAGCTATATCAGAGAAGACCGACAGATGACAAATTTTTTGAAAGGCTAAAATGAAAAACAATGACACCGCATTCTGGTAAGGGTGCAGAAACACAGGATCACTCATCTGTCACTGGGGGGAAATAGGTAAAATGGTACAAGGGCTCTGGAAAAGAAAATGACAGCACAAAACTAAACATGTTTACTATGTGACCCAGCAGTTGCACCCTTGGGCATTTATACTAAAGAAGTGAAAAATTATGTCCACACAAAAACCTGTACATGAACGTGCATAATAGCCAACAACTAGAACAACTCTAATGTCCTTCAGGCTGTGAATGATTAAACTGTGGCACATCCATACAACAGAATGTTACCAACAGGAAGAGGGGATGAACTACTCATACCAGCGTCAACCTGGATGGATCTCAGGCGCACTGTGCTGAGTACAAAAAGTCAGTATCAAAAGATTACATACTGTGTGATTCCACTTGTATAACATTCTTAAAATAACAAAATGGTGGAAAGAACAGATTAAGTGGTTGCCAGGGGTTGGGGAGTAGGGGGCTCTCCTCCGTGGTCCGTGGGGCATCACTGAGCGCACAGGATCCCTATGGTGGAGCTGTTCTATATCATGTGGTCATGGGATGTGAATCTACACATGGGATAAAACTGCATGTGGTTAAATACACACATACATACACACAACTAAGTGTAAGTAGAACTGATGAAGTCTGAATCAGGCCAGTGGATTGTATCAATGTCAGTTTTCTGGTTGTGATGTTATACTGTAGTTTTGTAGCACATTACCATTGGGAAAAGTGTGAAATATGTATGAATCTACAGTTATTTGAAAATGAGGAGTTTTTTAGAGGTAGTTACCATTTATACATAGATAAATCATTAAGAGAAAAATGGAGTAAGTGGGTAGGGAAATGATTTTCAGAGTGTTAGACGTCTATTATAAATAATTTGTAGAATTTGTGTACTGCTTTTGCTTTTATTAGAACAGAGGTTTTGATGCTTTTCCACTACTGTGTAAGTTGTGCATCCCTAGCTCTCTAGGTAACGTCTGAGTCCTCAGCACAGCACAGCAGGGCCTTCCCACTTCAGTGGACCAGACTCTGGTCCCTATTCCCCAGCACACCTCCATGTGCATCTAACTCCTGCGAAATCTGGTCTTTTCAGATGGTCACATTAGACTTCCTTAGAAACCTTTAACTTGCGTGTCTTCTCTGTATCCACTCAGGCTGACGTGGCACTTAGTACAAAGAATCCTGATTCTTGTTCTGTTCACTTGCACCCCAACTGAGAAGCAGGGCCGAGTTCCTATAATCTGTACACTGCAGGTGCCTAATTTCATGCTTAAGTATATGATAGGTGCTCAGCGATGTTTATTGCATGGAATTGAGTTTTGTTGAATTAAAGTAAATTCTGAAGTAGACGTGGTATTGAAATCCATATACTTGGGGCGCCTGGGTGGCTCAGTGGGTTAAAGCCTCTGCCTTCAGCTCAGGTCATGATCCCAGGGTCCTGGGATCGAGCCCCGCATCGGGCTCTCTGCTCGGCGGGGAGCCTGCATCCCTTCCTCTCTCTCTCTCTGCCTGCCTCTCTGCCTACTTGTGATCTCTGTCTGGCAAATAAATAAATAAAATCTTTAAAAAAGAAAAAAAAAGAAATCCATGTACTTTATTTCTCAAACCCTTCTCTATTAGACCATGTAATCATTCTAAACTAATCTGAGATTTAAATATCAGTACTAAGGACTTACTTTCATTTGAAACCTATTTCTTTCTATCTGAACTCTCTTCAGTCCTGTCCCAAAATCCCTAAGATTATAGTGGTTTGTTTTGAATATTAATGTTTCCAGCATTATATTAAGTCTTTTTCTTTCACTTATTAGAACTTTCCTTCTAGAAAAACAATTTTTCTTGTTAAAATTTCTCAATCCCATTTATTAGAATCCTAAAATTGAGCTATTACAATAACATAAAACTAAATATTTCTTTCACTTTTTTTTTTTATAATACTGTAGCTTTTTGAAAGGTTACCGAGTTATTTTGACCTTCAGAGGCAGCTGATGCTTTTAGAAGACCAAATAAGCTACCTTCTCGGAGGCATACAAGTGGTTTATATTGAGGAATTGCAACCAGTATTGACGCTTGAAGAATATTACTCTCTTCTTGATGTGTTCTATAATAGACTGTTGCAAAACAGAATACCCTTTCACCCTCGAAGTCTGCGTGGTTTACAGATGATCCTTAACAGGTAAATATCTAAAACAAGAATAACTTTTATTCTTTCACTTAGATGTGTAGTATGTGTAAGTGGATTAAATTGTTTTGTGTTTTTCTTAGGAACTGAAGAATGTCACTCTTGTTAGCAACACTCTTTTACACATTAAAAAAGCCAACTTGGAGAGAATGAAGGATTGACTCTGCAAACAGTCCTGAAATACAGTGCCACTTACAGGGCAAAGTCAGTCCTATGAAAAACTGTCTAGATTTAAACTAATGTTGCATCAGTAGCCCACATTCTTGTGCACATACTGTTTTCACAACCTGTGCTTGGTGCTAAATACATACCTCCCCTCACACCTGAGAGTGAAGTGGGCTACAGCCGCTGTCTCACAGATGAGGGCGGTCACGGGGTGAGGAAGAATGTGGTCATCCCGAGGGTGTGTGTCTTTGAGGAACAGCAAAACTTAAAGCCTAATTTTGCTATATACTTTAAAAGTAAAGTAGATTTTCTTGATGAATTCCTGTATCACTCATCAGACTACTAAAATATTTTCTTTGGGGGTGGAGTGGGAAACAAGGGATGAGTGATTTTTCCTTTCACGTCTGTTTTGTTCCAGTGACAGATATGCTCCAAGCTTGCATGAACTCGGGCACTTTAACATCCCAAGTCTCTGTGACCCAGCAAACCTCCAGTGGTTTATCCTCACCAAAGCCCAGCAGGCGAGAGACAACATGAAAAGAAAAGAAGAGTAAGTGCCACGAGCCCTTTGTAATGTCCTACCTGTCAGTCAGTCTGTCAAAATTCAGGTATTCAGAACTCATAAAGATGGGATATAAAAACTGCATGAAACTTGGGAAGTGGGCTGATTTGTGCATATTCCATGTTTATTTATCCCCCACCTTGGTCTACCAGGAATTGTATGTGGTGTTTCTGATTACGACAGCCTCAATGACATTACCACCATGTGCCTCCATTTGAGAAGCAAGGCTTGTTAGTATAAAAATCAACTCAGGGGCAAAAGAAACGGTAAGAATATCAGAAAGAAATTCTCCAGATAGAAAAAGGTGGCAACAAGGAAAAATTAAGTTACTGCTTAAATAACAGGAATCTTGATGGTTTAAAACTTTGAGAACTATGGATTTTAAGTAAATGAGAAGAAATTTTAAAGTAAAAAATTGTTTCAGTGCATAAGCAGTCCTGTCTCTGTTGTTGTTTGTATCTTTGAAGGACTCATAGCCAACAGTTTCCTGATTTGTGGGCATTGGATACTGCTTGCTAATGTTTTATGTATCTCCTATGAAGAAAGGAGGATATTACATTCAAAAGAGGTTTTTCTGAGGACATTGGCAAAGGAGGTTTGGATACTGAGAATTTACTCACTCGTTCATTCATTTAGCAGTCTTTTGCCATGACTGTTGTGTGCCCGAGACTGACAGGTGCCACCAACAGAATGATGGACCCAGGTCCTTGCCTTCCTGGACTGTGTTTCTGGTAGGAGGTGTGGGTTCTGCATGCATCTGCAGTAGCTGGGCAAGAGAGGGGCCGAGTGAGAAGCACCAAGGCTAGTGCTCCCAGAAGGCCACAGGGGCACTGCAGGGAACACAGTGGCCCAGAGAACATGGCTGCACAAGTCCAGGGAGGAGGGTGAGGAGGACAGAGACCAGAACCTGGAAGGTAGAGGATCTGAGGTGACCGTTCAGCAGTGTGCTGGGGAGCCGCTGGTTCCACATTTCTCCTGTCTTGCTCCCCATTGACCCCTCCATCCCTACCAGCTGCTCATCTGAAAGAAAGGGTGGCGGTGGAGGGGAGCTGTAGAAGACCAGAAATAACAGGATTGTTTTGCATATAAATTAAGTGAAGGAGCTACATCTCTTTGTTTTGTTTCTGGACTTGGTGACAGCTCTGTTGGTCAGCTGCAATGGCACGGATGTACCATTTCTTGACTGGGTAGTAAGCCTTCATGCTATGATGTGATTTCTCACTGTTGTAAGTCAGCTTTAACCCTTGGAAGCAGCTTTGGCCCACCTGTCACTGTGAGGGCTGATGGTTTCAGTGGCTACACTATAGTTGCTGCTTCTGGTTTTTCCATGGCCGTGGAAAATGGAAAATTTTCCCTTTTGTAGCTTTGGTGTATTGCTACTAGATTTTGAGGAAGTAAAATAAAAAGAAATGCAATTTGTATAGGTTATTTTTTGAAAGTTCCATCCTACCTGTCAGGTCAACATAGTGACTCATCAGAGCATCCAGAGTGAGTTGCCCTGTGAGAAGTCAGGTCAGGGCCCGTCACTCCACTGAACTGGTCTGCAGGCTAGGGTCCCCTTGACTTTCCCCTCACTCATTTTGTTCCAACCAGATGGCCTTTTTTTTTTTTTTTTTTTTTTTTTGGATGGCCTTTTTTATCTTCCTCCAGCACCCTGGAGCATCTCTTCTTGGTATCCTCCTGGTTTGCCTTTCACCTCCCTCAGATCTCAGCCCATGTCTACCTTCTCAGTGAGGTCTTCCCTGAATATCAGCAGGAACCAGTGCCCACCCCCTCCCCCCCCCCCCCCACTGTGGCACCCCTCCACTACCCCTGGTCTGCCTTTTTCCCTTGCACTCCACACCATTAGTCTCTACAAGCTGTTTTCCTCATTTATTTGCCCTCCTCCCACCAGACAGAATTTAAGCATTATGAGGGCAGAGACTTTTTTGTCTCTTTTGTTCCCTCCCATCCCAGTATCAGTGCCTGGCACACAAGTGGCCTTCAGGAAGCATCCATTGGCTGAATCCATTAACTGGCATGTTTCCTGAGCACCTTTCTGGCTCTGGAGCCCTCATCCCTGTTACATTCCTCATGGAGAGGAAGCTGCTTTGTCATTGGTCCCAGTATACCTTCCCTCTTACTCAACACCTTCATCCCTCCTTATACCTCTGACTCTAGGCCCAGAGTTTTCCCTCCACTTTGCCTTCTCCTTCCCTTCATTCTGTTCTCCCCACCATATTAAGGTTGCCTTCCTTGTAATTATTAAGGGGTGGTTAAGACTATTGTCTGTCTATAAATGAAGTTTGTTATTAGACTGTGGTTTAGTTCTTAGATGGTGGAAGCCCAATTTATGAAAGAGGTAAAAGCTTGCAGGTGTTCTTTCTAAAGAGAAAGGGAACTAGAAGCTGCTCGTACCCTTGGGAGTCCTCTGAGTACCTCTGCAGGACCCTCGGCTTGCTGGGTGGTTTAAAACCAGTATTCTAAGCTAATATCTGGGTCCCAAGTAGATCCTACATGGCCTTCTCAAGACTGCATGACTTGTAGCCCCCGCCTCTGAACATGCCCAGGCTACTGGGGGAATATGTGCATTGTGGAATACCCACCCTCCTTTGGAGGCTGGTAATGACCCATGTACAGCTCTTCTGTAGCGCAGGCATAACCTAGCTCTTCTTAGATGAGCTGTCCTCACTCATTGCTTTTGTGGTAACTCACTCATGTTTCCTCCTATATCACATACTATAAATTTTATTATCACTTAGATAAACTGGAAATATACAATAATAGAAGAATGTTTAAATAATTCTGATACTGACCTAGAGTAGGAAAAACCATTTAAAACAGTGTTCATTTACTCCACTAATATTTACCATGGACTTTGGTGCCTAGCCGGCCCTGCATAGTCACCAGGGCCAGACAGTGGGAACAGATACCCTTGTGGAACCCAGTGTCAGAGGCAGAAGGAGCTTTATTTAAAAGAAAAAAATATATCATTTTGTCAGGGGGAAGAAGGGTCATTTCCCCCTAGGAAATGTCTGGCCCATTTCTTAGTATTAGAAGGAAAGGAAGAGAACTGGCCACCAGCCACACTCACCGTCTCATGGTGCTTCTCTTGTTTGTACTATGCCTCCCTTTTTCCTTTATATCATTGTTGTTGTTGAGGTATGAATATCATAAAGCAAAGAAGTTATAAGGAAAGACAGAAAATAATTTAAATCTGTCTGCTTCAGACTCCACAGACACCCCAGGAGGGAAAGGCTGTTCCCCACCATCTCCTTATTGGAGGGGCCAGCCCCAGAGACAGCCCCAGTGAAGGCTGCCCTCTCTGGGCTCGATTATCATCCAAGATTGCATCTCAGAAGGACTGATAGGCCCTTGTGGTTGTAAAGGTTGTGGCCTAGGGGTTGGGGCAGCCCAGGAATGAGGCCAGAGGCTTCTCTGAGAAGGAAAGGGAATGCATGGCCCTGCCCAGAGATGTGTATAAAGATGTGTCATTGGAGAACTACATAGTGACTTGACCAGATGCTCTCTATTTCTAAGTCAGATTGTTATTATCTTTTTTTTTTTTTTTTTGAGCCAGTGAGAAAAGCCCTTTACAAAAAAGGTTTGATGGTACCTATGGTTCTTCCTGTCTAGAAAGAATAGGTACAGGTCCAACTCAAACATTGTGAGAACCCCCCTCAGCCCTAACTGCTGTTCAACTTCTTGAATCTCTAAATAGCATTGTCTAGAAGGAGTCATCTTACAGAAAAAAAAAACTACCGCCACCTGAGAAAGTGTTCCGGGTATTGTTGAAGGGAGTGAGTCAGTAATTACAGACCCCTGCTACTACTACTCACTGCCGCTGACTCCAATGACCATTTCTGTTTTCAAATATTTTTCTAGCTTTTGGATATTTCATGGTACTTTTTTCCTTTATGCAAAGATTAAGAGTGGGTAAATAGAGGTTACTTGGGTATTTTTAACTAGAGCAATACTTAAACTTCTTTAGGAATCCTTGACCGTGGCACTTTTGATTTACTCACCTTACTGTGCGGGCTTCCCAAGAGATGTACATGCTGGTCTGCACACCCCTCAAGGGTGTGACAAGGTGGAGGCCTCTTTCACACATCCCAAGATTTGGAGGATTGAATCTGTTAATCAATTTATACCCACAAACATTGGCCACCTGTGGGAGAATGTATTTAAGACACTGAGTTCTGCCCTGAGTTGTCTGCTTTGTAGGCCTTCACTGAAGCCCTTGATGGAACAAGAGGCATTGTAGCCCATAGGTCAAGGGGAAGGAACAGAAAGGGAGCTGATGGGCATAGAAGAGAGTGGAGGGGAGGTGCCTCTTCCGCAGGTGCCTGGTCTTGTCGTGAGCCTGGTGGGTATTTGGGAGTCTCTAGAAGTCATGACTTCCCTAGGGTCAGACTGTACACCTACAGTCTAAAACTAGGGCTTTTACACTCAGCTTTCTGCTTTTACTAACAGCTGCTCAGTGAGGCAGGATAAGAACTTTTAAAATTATGTCTCAATTATTTTTACCCATTGCTGCTAAAAGACTTAACAAATACTTTCAAAGATACTTGTTTAAGAACTATTGGCATATCTTCTAAACATGTCATTTACCCTTGGTGGATACCATTTTCAGTGTTGAAAGTAGAAAGTTAGACTCCAGTGTTTATAGTAGCAATGCCCACAGTAGCCAAAATATTGAAAGAGCCTAGATGTCCATCGACAGATGATGGATAAAGATGTGGTATATACGTACAATGAAATATTACTTAGACATGGGAAAGAACAAAATCTTGTCATTTGCAGTGACATGGATGGAATTGGAGGGTATTATGCTAAGAAAGTAAGTGAGTCAGAGACAAATATCATATCCCATTCATATGTGGAATTTAAGAAACAAAACAGATGAACGTAGGGGAAGGGAGGGAAAAATAAAATAAGACGATATCAGAGAGGGTGACAAACCATAAGAGACTCTTAACTCTAGGAAATAAACTGAAGGTTGCTGGAGGGGAGGTGGGTGAGGGGATGGGGTAACTGGGTGATGGGCATAAGGAGAGCATGTGATGGAATGAGCACTGGGTATTGTATGCAACTGATGAATCACTAAATTCTGCCTCTGAAATATTACACTATATGTAAACTAACTTGAATTTAAATAAAATCTTGAAAGAACGAGGCCCAGTATATAAAATTATATCTATACCTTATGTTCTTTTATTTGGTGATAGCTTGTGGCAATATTATGTTTATTTTCAATATAACAGGTTAAAAGTTATTGAAAATGAATTGATACAGGCTTCAACGAAGAAATTTTCTCTGGAAAAGTTTTATAAGGAGCCCAGCGTTTCTAGTAAACAAATGGTGGATTGTTGTAAGAGACTTCTAGAACAGTCACTGCCTTACCTACAAGGGATGCATCTCTGCATTTCACATTTTTATTCTGTTATGCAAGATGGAGACCTTTGTATTCCTTGGAACTGGAAGGATGGAGAAGCCATTAAATAACAGAAAATCATTATTATTTTTGAGGAGATAAGAAACTGTTAAACTTCTTTAAACCCACAATTTGATATAACAGTATTATTTACATATTACAAGAACGAAGTTTCTAACTGCTGCTCTAAAAGTGGAAGTTTTTTTTTTTTTTTAAAGTGGAAGTTTTTTAAAAATTAATTTCTGCTACAAAACTCATTTTAAAAGGTTTTATCTCCCAGTCAGTCTTAAGGTGTTTCTTATCTGATTGGCAAGATTGAGTAAAAAGATGTCAGAGTGAAAGAACATTATTTAGCAATGTGTACATCAGGGATTCTACAGAGTTAGGCTATCTATTTTTATATGAGTTAACGTGGGTACATGTAAACTGGTCTCATTCAGCATAGCTCTCAAGTAATGGGACTCATTCAACATGCAACTAGATAGCTGCCTCTTGTGTGTCAGCATAAACATGTGTTTTGCAGCCAGGAGGGGACAGTTGCAGTTCAAAACAGGAGACTTATGGGTAGCAAAAATTAGATAACCAGATTTTTCCTGAAAGAAAGAGTAGAAGGAAAAACAAAGCAATGTATAGTATTCACATTGTCATAAGTAGTCTGATACCAGTTTGTTAAAACATCTTAGTGACAGAAAATTTAGGTTTAAATCCAGAAGTTTTCCTACCTATTAAAATATTATAACTATTGGTTAGCATGACACTAACAGACGGTAAATGTCTTTGAATCAGTGACGTGACTCATTTATTTTTGTGGACAAACTATCTGGAAAAACCCTTATTTCCCCAAGAGTTCCAGCAAGTAGGGAGTATAAAATGGTTCGGGCCATTCAGGATTTCTGTCATCCCCTCAACCTGGCTTCCTGTTCCTACCAGTGTTTCGCACGTGGAGTGAGGCCCCTCTGAGCCACCCCTTGTGCATAGTTGTGTGGGCTCCCTAAGGCCACAGCACAGCTTAGCCCCCAGGGATAACGGGGGACCTGCTTAGAGACACAGGGCTTCTCTCTCCACAGGTGTTTCCCTTCAGATAATATATTTCACCAGGTCCAAAACCTCTTTGGCATGTTTCTCAAGAGGATAAGATAAATCCTAATTTGGGACACCATTTTTGTAGCCCCCGCTGCTGAAGAAATAGGAAAGGAATTTTTTCCCCACTGCATCAGAAAGAAAAGGAGCTGTTAACAACCATTCTTAAGTACATTTCAAATTCATCTAAAACACTATTATTTAAACTGTTTAAATTCAAATTTAAATGTGTGTTCAAAGGAAATAGTAATTTGTAATTTTTATAGTTTGTGCATATCATCTCTTTAAACCTTCGGTAACAACTATACTGCATTTTTTTTTTTCTGTTGCCTATAAAGATTTTCCAGAGCCAAATGATGGGGATGGAAAATTCCTTCCTTAAAGATTACATAAGAAAATTTATTGAAATATGGGTTTGGATTATGTCATTTCTAAAATCAACTAATAATATATCCTTAGTAATGTTTTGAATTGGACTTTGTCTCAGAATTGATTAACATAATAAATAATACACTACTCAGATTGTCTTTCTTGTTATTCAATTATTAATAGTTTTACAGCTATTGCAACATAATAGGAAGTTACAAAACATTGATGATCTCCTCTCCCAATCTAACATAAAAAGGAAAACTCTGCCCCACCACTGAAAACAGGCACAGAATGAGGCCCCTCCAACCACAAAGCCGTGGATCAGAAACAGTTTCCAAAGGGACCTGAGCCCCAGACTCAGGCCAGACCTCTCCCAAGGAAGATGCAGGCCCAGAGCCCGGGCTTTCTAGTCAGGGAGGCATAGGTCCAAATCACATCTGTCTGCAGGACAGGTCCCCCAGGCCCTACTTACTCCTTTATTTCTTAAAGACCTCCTGGTCCAGGCAGCCTACCTGAGCAAATGAGAGGGCATTGAGAAATGGATAGGTGAAGCAAGAGGGGTCAGGGCTGTGTCAGGATTCAGCTCACCTATGGAACCTCTAAGGACTGTGTGTACATCCCTAAGTGAACCCCTCCAGCTCGGGCCACGGTCCCTAGTACCCTGGTGTTCCTACTCCCTTAGACTAATCTGGCCTTGCCACCCTACCCCACCTGCCCTTGGTGGGGGAACTGAGTGTCCCTCAAGCAAGCCAGTAAGACATCAGTCATGTGGAGACTGGTGGCTCCAAGGCTCTGGGCTGTTCTGCAGAGGGCCATGGTCCTGGCAGCCTCCTACCACAGACCCCAGGGCTGGGAGCCCAAACATCCAGGAGGCTAACACTCAGACGCAGGTGCAAGAGCCACTGATGCATTAGGTGAGACCTGGTAGCTGGTTGATCACAAAGTGCCTCCCTATTTCAAGAGTGCCTCTGACCAGTGCTGCCTGACCATAGACCCCAACCATAAGCCCTCTGACCTGGCGGGGTCACCCAGGTGCCTATCTCATGAGTTAGAACTGACACAATCCCCAGGGCACCTTGGTAGAACTCCTAGTGGCTCACTGCACTGAGTGACCCCCACAGGACAAGATCTCACTTGGCCTCAGTGTCTCCATCTGTAAAAAGAGATGGTGAGTCACATTCTTAGAAGTTCTTCCCACCCTCAGTGAGTCTCCCCAGGAATGCAGAGCCCTCCCTTGGATGGCCTTGGCTGCCAGCCCAGGCACCCCTCACTCCTTAGCAGTTGGGACAAGAAGGAGGAGGTGGAATAGCCAGTGGCCACTCAAACCAGACCTGAATTAGTGCCATGGGACCCTCTTTTAATCCCCAGTCCTCTGCTACTGCAACCTCAGTCTACTGGTCACTCAAAACCTTACCCTCACAGGGACATACCTAATACAGAGCATTATGGGAATTTTCCCCCTAAGGTGACAGATGTTGCACATGGGGAAACTGGCACCCAAAACTGAGAGGAGACTTGGCCAAGGCCATTCTGCCTCCTGCCGATACTAGAAGTGGGATTAGAATCTGGGTTTCCCAAGGCCTTCGAGGAGTCTGAGCAGGCAGCAGCACCCCCAGCTCTACACGGACCCACCACTGGTGGGTATAGGTGGGTTGGTGGGTAGTGCTGGGTATAGGTGGATCACAAGTCAAGGTCAGGTGTGCCCTTGGAGAAGTCCTTGCCCTAGCAGGTATGGGGGGCATAGCAGAGGCAGAGACCTTGGATGGCATGGCATGTCACACTGGCCATGGTAGTGTGGCTGGCCAGTGGGCAGCAGGTCCATCTTGACACCTAAGGGATTTATATAGAACAGGGGTGGGGGGCAGCCCTGCTCCCCCTAAGGCCTGGCAGCAGCCTGGGCTCTGGGCATCATTATCTGAGCAACTTTTGCACACTTCTGCCCCAAAGTCCATCACAACAGCTAATGTGGAGGAAACCAGTTCAGCACAGGGTGTGGCCCACAATAGAGGAGGCCATCAGATTTCACTCTCAGAATCTTTTGAAGGCGGTCCATTTTCACTTCTCTGTCAGTACCACAGCACTGGCCTAGACCTGGTGTCAGCATGCATGAGCCAGAGACTTCCAAGTCAGCAGGACAGGCAGTGTGATCGGTGGAGGGACAGTACCATCTCTATAGATGGCAGCCTTGTACCTCACTTCCACCTCCGCCCAAAATGCATGACTTTTAAACCTTGGAGTAAAACCTTTGGTGAGGGATTTCCTCAGATCTTTTTCTTATTAGTCATTGAGCAAACAATTAGGAGGCACCAGCTGTATGCAGGCCTTATCCTAGGCACTGGGTACACAGCAGGGACGGAGCAGACAAGAGCCTGCTTTTGGTATATGTTTCTTAGGGCTGACAAATTATAAACTGGGGAGCTTAACACAAATGCATTCCCTCACAGTCTTGAAACCAAAAGTCCAAAATTGAGGTGTCAGTGGGACCATGCTCCCTCCAGAGGCCCAAAGGGGCATTCTTTTCTTTGCCTCTTCCAGGCTCTGCTTGCTGCCATGTTCCTGGCTTGTGGCCACATCACTCCAGTCTCTGCCTCCGTGGTCACATCACTGCCTCTTATTCTCTGTCTTCTGTGTGTCTGTCTCAAAACTCACCCTGTTTGAAAAATGCACGTGAATCCGCGTAGGGCCTACTGGCTCATTTAGGATGAGACCCTCCTCTCAAAACCCAGAAATTAATCACATTTGTTGCTATAGAAGGTCATATTCACAGGTCCTTGTGGTTATGATTTGGACATATCCCTTAGGGACATGATACAGTCCACCATACTGGTGACTTGGGGTCACCATTGCAAACCCCATTTGTTGAAGGCTGCCCTTGAACGTTGCAGGGGGAAGAACCCACCATCTGTGGGCAACATGCCAAGTCCACCTGAGACCCTGGTAAGGTACACACTCTCTCTTCCTACCTGAGCATTATTTCATTTCCACTAACCTTTCCAAGGTTAGAGTTTTCTGGGATTGCAGCCTCTACTTAGCCTACCCTATTCCCTAGTTGTTTGAATTGGTTCCAGCCTCTCATTTTTCTAATTCGCTGCAGTGAGCTTTTCTGTGTACATGCTTCTCTTTTCTCCCTGGACTGCTGGGTTCCAGGTTAGAGCTCTGTTGTAGGCCTTCTGTACCAGTTACCCACTTGCTGCTGCTCAGCATCAACCCACCCTTCTTACATGCTCTGCAGTACCAGACAGAATCCTTTAAGCTTCTCGCCTTCAGAGTGAGCACCATGGTAATCTTTTTCAGTAGAGTGCACTACAGGGGCATTGCAGGAGGCAGGGGCCCTTCCTGCTCGTTCTGGAGGCTACACAGTTGGTCAGAAGTATAAGTGTGATGGCATCTGGTGGAGATCTGCTCCAGCTGTAGGCCCAGAACACATGCCCCCTGCTGGGCCTGATGGCTCTCTCCACACTATGAGCACCTGGCCTGTCACCTGATGTACACAGGGCCTCACCCATCCCTGTTTCCTGGTAACATAGTTACAGACTGTAAAGTTGAGCAGGCATGGCAGACAGGCTTGCTCACCCCTATATTGTGCAGGGCAGAGAACTGAGGCCAAGAGAGACAGGGTTCTGACTGGGTCATATTGGACATAGTGGCCACAGAATCAAGGCTGGACCATAGGTCTTTGCTCCCAAGGCTCAAGAAGGAGGGTTTCCTGGGGTCCTCAGGCTGAGACAGTGTTTGCAAACCCCTACTTATCGCCTCCTACCCCAGCATGACTGGACCAGTCACTCCATTCCTGGAGGGTCCAGCGGCTGCCCATTGTCCCACCAAAGCATCATCTGGAGCCTATCTACCGGACAGAGCTTGAAGAGGTGCTCTGCCAAAGGCTCTCTCAGCTTCAGGTTGCCTCAAAGAGAATTCCTGGGAGGGCTCTAGCCCCCTTGTGCTCAGGACACAGGACAGCCCTGAGGGCTGCCCCCTGGGCTGTGTGCAGGGACACAGGGCCTGGAGGTCACACTCATCCTGGCTTGTTCCTCTCTCAGCCAAAGAGGTATCTTTCTGGCTCTGGCTGGGAACCAAACATACTGCTCTGCTACCAACATCAGAACCAAATTCTTGAACTCTAAAAACTTAGAAGAAAAATACCAAGGTGGCTTGGAAGGTAAAAGAAGGTCTAGAAAACATTATGTGTCAAATCTAAGTTTAATTTATATGGGGCTTGAAAGCATTTGGTGTTTTCTTCTAAGAACTCCTCAGAGTTCTGTGTACTTCCAGGCAGGGCAGAAGCATCGACATGAGCATGAAGGTGTACAGCTGGCAGGCCACTCAGGAAGCTGTGGTCACGCAAATACTTTCAAGTTCAAAAGGAAAATCGGTTATTCCCAGTAAGGACATTTTTTAGCTTGCAGGTGAAGGCCCAGGGGGCCGAAGGACTGGGAGGAAAGGAAGAGGCTGGGGGCAGAGGGACTGATCCAAGGGGGCCACGTGTTGGCAGAGCACCTCCTGGTGGTGAGATGGTGACAGGAATTGCTGAGAATGGCTGGGCACTCCTTGCTCCAGCCTTAACCAGGCCATGGGTTGGTGTTATCGGGAGGCAGTACCTTGATCCAGTGTCTTTCAGAAAAGCCTTAGGAGGAGGTAGAAGGGCAACCATCTGTACCGGTGTGCTGGATGGGCCCTGGGCACCGAGAGGAGCCCCCTGCACACTTCCATGCTGAGATTTGGGCCTCTCTTGAGGATTCTCCAGAGAAGCTGGAGGAGCTTTAGGTACATCTGCCTTCAGTGGGGGGTAGGTGATTTCTCCAGTTACCTCATTTACCCAGAAAAATGTATCTAGAGGTTTCTTCCCCTGTCCAAACAGATTCTTAGACATAGCTACAAAGGAAAAAGTTGAGACAACACAGATGCATCTTCAGTTGTCCATGGTGGGGGCAGAGGGCTCCCTCTACACAACCAGGGTCAAAGGGAGCCACCAATGTCTGGGCTAGCACTAGATAGCCTGTGTCAGCATTCTGTCAGGGAGACAGATGCCTTCCCAGATGCTTCAGAAATCTTCCCAGGACCAGGAGCAGGCCTTGCTGGAGGTTCTAGATGAATTCCAGTATCTTTTTAAAAAAATATATTTTCGGGGCACCTGGGTGGCTCAGTGGGTTAAAGCCTCTGCCTTCGGCTCAGGTCATGATCCCAGGGTCCTGGGATTGAGCCCCGCATCGGGCTCTCTGCTCAGCAGGGAGCCTGCTTCCCCCCTCACCCCGCTCTCTTTGCCTGCCTCTCTGCCTACTTGTGATCTCTGTCAAATAAATAAATCTTTAAAAAAAAAAAATCTTTTCAAATTTTTAAGTCTTAACCAAGTATACTGAGAAGTATACTTTAAATCCTGACCTAGTTCAGAAATGTGCATGTGTGTGTGTGTGTGTGCATGCGCTGCACACTCAAGTACATGTGTATGTGTGTATGTATGGACACTAGCAATTTCATAGAACTTGGATGGTTATATATAACCGTCTTGATATTTTCTGTGCAATTCAATTCTATATTTCTTACAAAAATGTTAGTTGCTACTCCTTAAACTTATTTTTTGAGAACTCAAAATTAATGAACTATAGTTTGAAAACACTGTCTTATGTTAAGAGGAGAATGGAGAATGCTGGGCCTTCTGCAAAAGAGGACACAAAAAAATCACTCTTCAGATTTTTCAGAAACATGACCATATGTGGTCAGCAGAATGGTTCCCCCCAAATGGCTATGCCCTAATCCTTGGAACTTGTAACTGTTTCACTACATGGCAAAAGGAAATTTGCAGATGGAATTAAAATTACAAATCTTAAACTATATAATTCAGGATCCCCAGTCTAATCACTTGATCCCTAAAAAAGCAGAGAGGTCTCTTGATCCTAGAGACTGGGGTCAAAAGATGCAGCAGGAGAAGTAAAAGATATTCCAAGTGTGAGAAAGATTCACCCACCATTCGTGTGGCCTGATGATGGTAGGCCAAGTGGAAACCATGAGAAGGAAATAAATTCTGTCAACAAAATGAATGAGCCTGGAAGTGGACTTTCCTTCACAGCCTCCAGCCAGATAGGGGCCAGGGTAGACAGAACAGATGTGGATCTTATAAGAGAGTACCAAGCCACACCTACCAGACTCGGGATCTACTGCTGTGATAGAAAATAAATGGCTCTTGTTCCAAGTCACTTGTTCCTAGTCATTTGTTACAAGAGCAACAGGAACTCATATATCATGTGAACACTCTTCTAGGACCAATGGGAGAGATGGGCTGCAAAGCTGAAGTGTCCTGAGCCCAGAGTAAGCCTACCTTTGGCATGGGCCTATTAGCCAGTCCCCCAGTCTGGCTATTAGCCAGTCCCTACTTTCTTTCTGTCAAGCTTGGTAATTGCTTCTTCTTCTTTAGAATGGACAATGACTGCCACTCCTGAGCAGTGTCAAGTGCTTAGATATTACCTATCATATCAACCAGGTCAACCAGCTTTCAAGGTCCTAACACCTGCATCCTGTGAAGCTGTGATTTGTCAATAGGCAGAAAGGATTTCCTCCACCCTCCCTTGGTATCCACAAGGCCATGGATAAGTCAGCACATCCCACACTGACTCCCACAATAGTGGACTGAACAGCTAGGGCCTGACCAGGAACGTGGGACTAGAAAGGTATGAAGGATTTGAAGCTCACCTATGGAAAGGTGCTGGGGTGGAAGTGTTTGTGGTGGGAGCCTCAGAAATGAGAAGGGGCATTAGAAGACTGGGGGCTCCTAGCAACCTGGTCTTTGTTCTGTGAAGTGTTTCCCACCCTATTCCAGCCTACATTCCGCTGGTGACCCCAGGCCTCATCAATGCAGCCACAAACATACACTTCACCCTCTGGCGCTCTGCTTTGCATAGTGTTCCATATCCCCAACCTAGAGGGCTCTCTGACAGCTCCCATTCCCCTATCCACTGCTCCTGACTTCTGTCAGGCCTATCACATAGCTTCACAGCACAGTCCATTTTTTCTAGACCATAAACTTATAGACAAGGGGGATGTCCTTCTCTGGCAGAGTTAGTTCATTTTCAGCAGAGTGGACACCAGGGGTTCTTGGGTTAGGAATTTCTCACAGATGCACTATCTTCAGCTGCATTTGGCTCACCCTAGACCTCACATCCTCTCCATGGGCTCATCTCCCTAAGAATAGACCTGTGTTGCCATCTGCTGAGATTCTGCTTCAGCCAAGGCCCACCTTGAATTCTCACCAAGCAGCCACTGACTTGGGGCTACCGCGACCTGGGGCCACTCCAACCTGGAGCCAACCCAACCTGGGGACACAGACCTGGGGCCACACTGGGAACATACCAACCTGGGGCTGCCCTTGACATGGGGCTACCCGACTTGGTGGGTTGAAAAGCTACTGGGTGTCTCAGGGTGCTGATCCATCATGCTGATAGGAGATGGAGTGGCTGTCCTCTTAGATGGGCCCAGGTCATCCCACAGGCTTTTCTCCTCTCCCCCTCTGCCTGGGGCTGCTCACCAACGCAGGGCAGTCCAAAAGCACTGCTGAAACTGATCTCCCTTGCTTTTGAAGATGTAGACAAAAACAGATTGGGAGATAAACCCTAAGACCCTCTTAACCATAGGAAACAGACTGGGGTTTGCTGGAGGGGAGGTGGGCAGGGGGATGGGGATTAAAGAGGGCACTTGAGGGGATGAGCACTGGGTATTATATGCAACTGATGAATCACTAAATTCTACCTCTGAAACTAATAATACACTATATGCTAATTAAATTGAATTCAATTTTTTAAAAATTTTGAAAAAAAAAGCTCCAAACAAAATTCTGACTGTTCAATGATCAGCTTTAATTGGTATGAGGATTCCAAACACAATTTAAACTCAAAAATTGCCTCCCTAAAATATTTTTTTAGCTAAAACTAATGTAAAATATGAGCCTCTTCTCCCTCATGAGCACCTTTAGACAGTATCAGGATTAGCTTCTGATGTTGACATATCCAATGCTCTTTCCACAGTTTGTTAAAGGCTTTCAGTCAGAAATCATAGATATGTTAGGTAGATAAAAATGTTGACTGACAAATCATTCGATTGTATAAATATATAGTCAATATTTGTCCATATATTTTAAGGAGACTTTAGATACCAAAAAACAGAAGTCTCATGAGGAAATTATTTGTTTCATGTAGATGGCATTAATTTCTTTCTTTATTAATAAATGCTGGTATTAAAAATCTTAACTCAAACTGTCAAGGACCCCAAGTTCTGTCAAAATCCAATATATGACACTCTCTCTGGTATGTGTGCACATCTCAACTATTTGCTCTTCTTACAAAGAAAAGTGGTAAGATGTCTAAAGCCAATTTTCTCTTATTTTTTGTATCTCACTTCCCCCTCACTTTTTCCCTCCCTTGGAAACTTCAAAGATTTCCTTTATTCATCAAAAAAAGAAAGTATTAATTTGCTACACAAACACTTTAGGACTATTTACTTCAGATAAAGCCAAAATTGTTTACATAAGAAAAGGAGAAAAACATTATTAAACTATGTTTCTTTTTATGGACTTTAGAAAATATGTTTAGGAGCTTCCAGGGAGGAGGAGTTAAGATGGTAGAGGAGTAGGGGGATTCTAAGCTTGCCTCATCCTTCAAACACAGCTAGATAAATATCAAATCATTCTGAACACCTAAGAAATTGATCTGAGGACTGAGAGAGCACACTGCACATCTAGAGCCAGAAAAACTGACACATCATAGAAGGTAGTTACTGCAGAGAGTTGGTTTGGGGCAGAAAAGAACTGCAGGTGCTGTGGAGGGGAGGGAGCCCTGATCAAGGGGAGAGGAGCGAGAGAGAGAGAGAGAGAGAAAGAGAGAGAGAGAGAAAGGGAGAGAAAGCATGAGTAGGGGATTGCACAAGAAAACTCTTCCCCAAAACCACTGGCTGGGGAAATGATAGAGGCTGAATTCCACAAGATTTTAGAAGTAGCAGAGCTCATAGTCTGACGTTGTAGAAGTCCAGGCCATCATCAGAGTCATGCCTGGCAGGCTTAGCAGTGCTCCTGTGGAGGAGTGCAGAGGCCAGGGAGCAGGCAGTGTGGTGTGAGGATTTCCTGGGTCTTACCAGGAGAAACAGTTCCCCTTCCTGGAGTGCATTTGGGAGTTGTAGCTTGGCCTCACTAGGGACAGTAGAGCAATATTCTGCCCCATCCACTAATATAGGAACGGAGACAGCTGTGCAGCAGCAAACCTTGGCTTTTTGCTCTGCTTTACCATGGACTCCAAATCATCACACAGTCATGCAACTGCTTTTCTGGAACAAAACAGCAACTGCCACAGAGTGGCAAGACCCTTCCCAAGATGATCAGCATGAGACTGCACCTTGTAGGTCCCTAAAATTTGCTGAAATCCAGCCACATGCTGAGATAAAACACAGGATTACTGGGCCACTCAGCCAGTGGACAGCTTGGACACCAATAGGATGAAGTCAGGGATCTCATGGAAGCCAGAGACACAAGAGGGAAGATTGTTCACACTTATGTGAAGTCTTCCTGAAAAGTGGTAAGTGCAAATTCCCAGATCTGGAGATGAAAGAGCAGGGTGATGCCATTTCCCCCCACCCATCAGCACTGACTGACCTCAGTAAGCGTCGCAGCACCTCCCACTGGAGGCTGGATCTGTTTACACCAAGCCCCACCCTCCTGCACCCTGCAGATGCATATCCATCCACTAGGGCAAGTCCAAATGAGGATCAGCATAGCAGGCCGCTGCCCTGGAAGACCAACCCAAATGTCTTGCATGCACCAAGTCTACTGATCACAGAGTACTGCAAAGCTTTAGCTCTAGGGGACATAAGATCTACCTTCTTTTAACAAATGGACCAAAATATACCTAGAAAACTTGCCACACAGTAGGCAAAGTTCAAACACCCCCCCCCCCCCACTGTAGGCAAGGAGAAACTCTGCAGAGGACTGACCAGACGGAAGGAGCAGCCAAAATGCAACAGCAGAGTGCACATTCTAAAACACCTCCTGAAGCACCAGGCCCAGTATGAGCCCTCTTCTTAATATGACCATTACTATCAGAAGCAGGAATATAACAGGCTTTATCCCAAACTACACAAAAAAGAGTGACCTAGACAAAATGACAAGACAGAGGGATTCACCCCAAAAGAAAAAAACAGGAAGAGGTCACAGCCAGGTATCAAATCAAAACAGAAACAAGTAATATGCCTGAACCAGAATTTAAAACAACAATCGTATGGATACTAGCTGGGCTTGAGAAAAGCATAGCAGACACTAGAGAATCCCTTACTGCAGAGATAAAAGAACTAAAAACTAGTCAAGCCAAAATTAAAAATCCTAAAACTGAGATGCAAAACTGACTGAAGGCAATGACAATGAGGATGGATTAAGGAGAGAAAAAAAAATCAGTAACATAAAAGATAAAATTATGGAAAATAGAGAAGTTGAAGAGGGAAAGAAAAATATTGGGTCATGAAAGTAGACTTAGGAAATTCAACAACTCCTTAAAGCATAATAACATTGGTATCATGTGAGTCCCAGAAGAAGAAAGGGAAAAGGGGGCAGGATTCTTTGAGCAAATTAGAGCTGAAAGCTTCCCCAATCTAGGGAAGGAAATAGACATCAAAATCAAAAAGGCATAGAGAACTCCTATCAAATTCAACAAAAGCTGGCCTGCACCAAGACATATTGTTGTCAAATTCACAAAATACACAGACAAGAAAAGAATCCTGAAAGCATCTGGGGAAAAAAGTCCTTAACCTACAAGGGAAGACATATCACATTCACAGCAGATCTGCCCACTGTGACAGGCCAGAAGACAGTGGCAGGTGCTGAGTGGGGAAAATATGCAGCCAAGAATATGTTATCCATCAAGGCTGCCATTCAGAATAGGAGGAGAGATAAAGATTTTCCCAGACAAACAAAACCTGAAAGAATTGGTAACCACTAAACCAGCCCTGCAAGAAATATTAAAGCAGACTCTTTGAGTGGGAAAGAAAGACCAAAAACAACAAAGACTAGAAAGGAACAGAAAATATCAACAGAAATACCAACTTTACAAGGAACACAAAGGCACTAAATTCATATATTTTGATAATCACTCTGAATGTAAATGGACTAAATGTTCCAATCAAAAGACACAGGATATCAGAATGGCTTTAAAACAAAACAAAACAAAACAAAACAAGACCCATCTATGTGCTGCCTACAGGAGACTCATTTTCGGCCTAAAAACACTTGCAGATTGAAAGTGAAGAGATGGAGAGCCATCTATCATGCTAATGGAGGTCAAAAGAAAGCCAGAGTAGCTATGCTAATATCAGACAAACTATATTTTAAACCAAAGACTGTAATAAGAGGTGAAGAAGGATCTATATCATAATTAAGGGATATATCCATCAAGATCTAATAATTGTAAATATTTATGCTCCCAACTTGGGAACACCCAAATATATAAATCAATTAATAAAAAACATGAAGTCACTGATAATAATACAAAAAGAGCAGGGGACTTTAACACCTCATATACAGCAATAGATCATCTAAGCAGAAAATCAACACCGAAATGATAGCTTTGAATGACACATTAAATTGGATGGACTTAATAGTAGATTCAGAACATTTCATTCTAATGCAGCAGAATACACATTCTTTTCAATTGCACAGGGAACATTCTCCACAATAGATCACACCTTGGGTCACAAATCAGCCCTCAACAAGTACAAATTTTCTTATTTTATCAACTCTTTGTTTTTAAGTCTTTTTTTTTTACTTTCTTTTTTATATTTTATACATATATTCTTCATTTTTGGCTTCCTTTCACTGTATTCAATTTTATTTTTGTATATATTTAAGTTTTGCATTCTTTATAATTTTGGAACTTAGTGTCTTCTAACAAATAGACCAAAAGCCACTCAGGACCAAATGGATCACCCTGTTTTGTCCAACTGGAAGATTATATTTTCACTCCCTGCCCCCCCTCTCTTTTTCCCCCTTTTGTTCTCTTTTTTGGTCTAACCTCATTAGATTTGTCTAGTGTGTATTTCATGTGGGTTGTGGTTGATATTTTTGATTTTGTTCTCTTGTTCATCCATTCTCCTCTAGGCAAAATGAATAGAAGGAGGAATCCACAAAAAAAGAAAGAACCAGAGGTAATACTCTCTTCCAGAGACTTAACTAATATGGATATTGGTAAAATGTCAGAGCTAGAATTCAGAATAACAATTGTAAAGATACCTGGGTACCTGGGTGGCTCAGTCATTAAGTGTCTGCCTTCAGCTCAGGTCATAATCCCAGGGTCCTGGGATTGAGCCCTGCATCACGCTCCCTGCTTGGCTTCTCCCTCTCCCACTTCCCTTGCTTATGTTCCCTCTCTCGCTGTGTCTCTCTCTGTCAAATGAATAAATAAAATCTTAAAAAAAAATTGTAAAGATACTAGCTGGGCTTGAAAAAAAGCACAGAAGACATGAGAGAATCTCTTTCTGAAGAAACAAAAGAACTAAGATCTAATCAGGTTGAAATCTAAAAGGGTATTTTTAAGATGCAATCAACAATGGAGGCTCTTACTGATAGGACAAATGAGGCAGAAGAGAGAGTCAGTGACATAAAAGACAAAATGATGGAAAGGGAGGAAGCTGAGGAAAAGAGAGAAAAACAACTAATGGACCATGAGGGGAGACTTCGAGAAATCAGCAATACCATAAAGCAAAACAATATTAGAATTATTGGGGTCCCAGAGGAAGAAGAGAGAGGGACAGAAGGTATACTTGAACAATTATACCTGAAAACTTTCCTAATCTTGGGAAAGAAAAGTCATCAAGCCCATGAGGCACAGGGAACCCCCCCTCAAAATCAATAAAAATAGATCAGCACCCTGACATATAATAGTGAAGCTTTCAATTTTCAGAGATAAAGAGAAAATCCTGAAAGCAGCTCAAGACAAGAACTCCTTAACCTAGAGGGGTAGGAACATTAGACTGGCAGCAGATCTATCCACAGAGACCTGGCAGGCCAGAAAGGGTGGGTATGATATATTCCGTGTGCTAAATGAGAAAAACATGCAGCCCAGAATACTTAATCCTGCAAGGCTGTCCTTCAGAATGGAAGGAGAGATAAAGAGCTTCCAGGACAAACAGAAACTAAAGGAATTTGTGAACACTAAACGAGCCCTGCAAGAAATATTAAAGGATATCCTGTAAGCTAAGAGAGAGCCCAAAAGGAACAATGACAAGAAAGGAACAGAGACAATCTACAGAAACAGAAAGAGTGACTTTACAGGTAATACGATGGCACTAAGTTCATATCATTCAATACTTACTCTGAATGTAAGTGGACTAAATGCTACAATCAAAAGGCATTGAATAAAGAAGCAAAACCGATTGATATGCTGTCTGCAAGAAACTCATTTTAGACCTAAAGACACCTCCGGACTGAAAGTGAGGGGGTGGACAAAATTTACTATGCTAATGGATGTCAAAAGAAAGATAGGGCTAGAAAGCCTTATATCAGACAAATTATATTTTAAACCAAAGATTGTAGTAAGAGATAACAAGGGACACTATGTCATACTTAAAGGGCTGATACAACAAGAAGATCTAACAATTTTTTTTAAAGATTTTATTTATTTATTTGTCAGAGAGAGTGAGCACAGGCAGACAGAGTGGCAGGCAGAGGCAGAGGGAGAAGCAGGCTCTCTTCCGAGCAAGGAGCCCGATATGGGACTCGATCCCAGGACGCTGGGATCATGACCTGAGCCGAAGGCAGCTGCTTAACCAACAGAGCCACCCAGGATCCCTAATATCAGTATTAATATGTCCCCAACATGGGAGCAGCCAATTACATAAGCCAGTTAATAACCAAAGCAAAGAAACACATTGATAATAATAGAATAATAGTTGGAGACTTTACCCCACTCACAGCAATGGACAGATCATCTAAGCAGAAGATCAACAAGGAAATAGGGCTTTTTGAATGACACAGTGGACCAGATGAACTTCACAAATAAATACAGAGCATTCTATCCTAAAGCAACAGAATACAGATTCTTCTTGAGTGCACATGGAACTTTCTCCAGAATAGATCACATACTGGGGTCACAAATCGGGTCTTAACTGATACAAAAAGACTGGAATTATTCCCTGCATATTTTCAGACCACAATGCTTTGAAATTTGAACTCAAACACAAAAGCAAATTTAGAAGGAACTCAAACACTTGGAGGTTAAAGAGCATCCTACTGAACAATGAATGGGTCAACCAGGAAATTAAAGAAGAATTTTAAAAAATTCATGGAAATAATGAAAATGAAAACACAATTGTTTAAAACCTTTCAGCGAGGTTTTAAACAATTCAGCAAAGGCAGTCCTAAGAGGGAAGGAAATAGCAATACAAGCCTCTCTCAAAAAAATTGGAAAAGTCTCAAATACATAAGCTAACCTTATACCTAAAGGAGCTGGAGAAAGAACAGCAATTAAAGCCTAAACCAAGCAGGAGAAGAGAAATAATAAAGATTAGAACAGAAATCAATGATATGAAAATCAAAAGAACAGTAGAACAGATCCATGAAATTAGAAGCTTGTTCTCTGAAAGAATTGATAAGATGAATAAACACCAAGCTAGACTTATCCAAAAGAAAAGAGAAAGGACCCAAATTAATAAAACCATGAATGAAAGAGGAGTGGTCACAACCAACACCAAGGAAATTTAACACCAGACAACTTTAAGAACATATTATGAGCAACTATATGCCAACAAATTAGGCAATCTGGAAGAAATGGATGCATTTCTGGGGACTTGTAAACTACCAAAACTGAAACAGGAAGAAATAGAAAACCTGAACAGACCTATAACCAACAAGGAAATTGAAGCAGTAATCAACAAGAGTCCCAACAAGAGTCCAGGGCCAGATGGCTTCCCAGGGGAATTCTACCAAACATTTAAAGAAAAACTAATACTTTGAAGTTGTTTCAAATAATAGAAATGGAAGGAAAACTTCCAAACTCATTCTATGAGGTCAGCATTACCTTGATCCCCAAACCAAAGACCCCATCAAGAGGAATATTATAGACCAATATCCCTGACGAACATGGATGCCCAAATTCTCAAGATATTACCCAATAGGATCCAACAGTACCTTAAAAGGATTCTTCACCATGACCAAGAGGGATTTATTCCTGGGCTGCAAGGGTGGTTCAATATTTGCAAATCACTCAATGTGATACATCACATTAATAAAAGAAAATACAAGAACCATATGATCCTCTCAATTGATGCAGAAAAAGCATTTGCCCAAATACAGCATCCTTTAGTGATTAAAACTCTCCACAGTGTATAGATAGAGGGAACATACCTCACTATCACAAGAGCCATCTATGAAAAGCCCAGAACAAATATCATTCTCAATAAGGAAAAACTGACAGCTCTCCCACATAGTATTTCAGGTTTTAGCCTCAGCAATCAGACAACAAAAAGAAATAAAAGACATTCAAGCTGGCAAAGAAGCCAAACTCTCACTCTTTGCAGCTGACATGTGGACTTGTCATGAGGGAAGGAAATAGCAATACAAGCCTCTCTCATGACTTTATGTGGAAAACCCAAAAGACTCCACCCCAAAATCACTAGAACTCATACAACAATTCAGCAACGTGGCAGGATATAAAGTCAATGCACAGAAATAAGTTGCATTTCTATACACTAGCAATGAGACAGAAGAAAGAGAAATTAAGGAATCAATCCCATTTACTACTGCACCAAAAATCATAAGATACCTAGGAATAACCATAACCAAAGGAGTAAAGGGTCTGTACTCTAAAAACTACAGAACACTTATGAGAGAAGCTGAAGACAACACAAAAAAATGGGAAAACATTCCATGTTCATTGATTGGAAGAATAAGTATTGTGAAAATGTCTATGCTATCCAGAGCAGATTACCCAAGGCAATCCCTGTCAAAGTGCCATCGACATTTTTTACAGAGCTGGAACCAAAAAAGACCCCAAATAGCCAGAGGAATGTTGATAAAGTGAAGCAAAGCTGGAGGGATCACAGTACCGGACCTGAAGCTCTATTACAAAACTGTAATCATCAAGACAGTAGGGTACTGGCACAAAAACAGATACATAAATCAGTGGAACAGAATAGAGAACTCAGAAATGGACCCTCGGCTCTATGGTCAACTAATCCTCAACATAGCAGGAAAGTACCATACTGTCTTGATGATGGAAAAAGGACAGTCTCTTCAATAAATGGTGCTGGGAAAATTGGACAGCCACATATAGAATAATGAAACTAAGCCATTTTCTTAGGCCATTCACAAGGATAAACTCAAAAAGTATTAAAGACCTCAATGTGAGACAGAAATCCATCAAAATCCTGGAGAACACAGGCAGGAACCTCTTCAACCTCGGCCACAGCAACTTCTTGCAAGACATGTCTCTAATGGTAAGGGAAACTAAAGCAAAAATGAACCATGGGGACTTCATTAAGATAAAAAGCTTTTGCACAGTGAAGTCCCTGGCAACTCCAGGTTTCAATCTGGGGGCCTGCCCTGAAGTCCTTTTCCCACCACTACTGGTATGCGAGTCTGTGCCTGGCGCCCAGCCCAGGAGGCTTTTGCAATCTGGCACTACGGGATCCCCGGGGCACAGGATCCCAGAGACTCCCTCCCGCTTCCACTTATCATCTGATATCTGTCCACTCCCTGCTTCATACCTTGAAACCAACCACTGAAGAGATTCCGTTGGTATAGATCTTGCTATATCTTCTCATATCTCAGGATGATTTTGTGGGTGTTGAGTGGTCTGGTTGATATCCAGCTCAATTCAGGCAACTGCTTGAAATAGGGTCCCCTACTCCTCCACCATCTTGCCCCCCTCTGCCATAAAATAAGTTTTAAAAGATTACCAGCTAATTAAGCTAAAAGATTACCAGCTAGATTACCAACTAATGCAACAAATGACAGGTGGAAAGTTATCCGAGGGTTGAAGCCTCATGTTGTGTTAGTGAAACACTTGAGGACAGGAAAACACCAATTCTTATTAGACATTGGATTACTCTAGTACCATTGACCAGTTTATCAATTGTTACATTCTTCTACAAGTCACCTCATTTAATTAGAATTACAGTAGTCTAACCTAACATAGCTCCTCCTAGGAAGTCACAATGCAGTCACCATGCTTGCTCTCAGGACTCCAACCAGATTTCCTTCTTATGTGCAGGTTTCTTTTTAACATGTTTCTTTTTTAACATGTAATTACAAAACATGTCTCTCTCTCTCTCTCTCTTTTTAAGATTTTTTTTTTTTTGACAGAAACATCACCAGTGGGAAAAGAGGCGGGGGGGGGGGGGGGGAGGAGGCTCCCCACTGAGCAGAGAGCCGGATGCAGGGCTTGATCCCAGGACCCTGAGATTATGACCCGAGCCGAAGGTAGAGGCTTAACCCACTGAGCCACCAAGGTGCTCCCTCTTTTTTTTTGTTTTAACATATAAAAGTTCCTGCTTATGTTCACAGTAGAATATACCAATATACCTTGGTAGAATAAGCTTCTCAGCTGAGTATCTTATTATCAAATCTTATATGTCTATAGAGTAATTGTTTTAATTGTAAATAGACCAAAAGGAAGAAAAATTTAAGGATTTTCCCAAAAACTTTATATTGTTTCCATATGAATAAGATTCATGAGTATAACTAGTATGTGAAATGTTTCCATGAATCTAAAAGTACACTTCTCTTGGGTTGCTGACTTCAATATTTAGTATTGGTTTAAGTACATAAGTCTCTTTAGACTTCTCACCAAGGAATAATCTTCCATGGCCATTTTAAGTAAACCTTGATGATGTGTCTGAGGGCAGTTTTGTTTTTGTTTGCTTGCTTTAGGTTTTATTTATTTGAGAGCGAGAGAGAGAGAGAGTGCGCACACACAAGCGAGGAGAGCAGCAGGCACAGGGAGAAGCAGACTCCTGGATGAGCAGGAGCCCAATGCAGGACTCGATCCCAGGACCCTGGGATCATGAACTGAACCGAAGGCAGACATTCAAGCGACTGAGCCACCCAGGTGTCCCAAGGGCAGTTTGTTTTCTGTTCTCATTCAAACCTGAAGTCACAAAGGAAAGCATATATAGTTAGACTAATTTTCTCTACTTCTATCCAATATTATTTATCAGATTCTTAGATCCTCACCAGTTATAACCATCTGTTGAAACTACTTTAACATCCTATGAAACTTAATCAGAAGATGCACACATTCTCCTTGCCTTACCTAGCTTAAATAGATCTCATAGTTAAGAGGCTTGAACTAATGTGCCCACAGATCAAATGGGCAACAAAGACAAATGGCCCAACTACGGGATATAAATGGAGGCAGCCTTTCCTTTTTAATTGATTGATTCATTTAGAATTCAGGGCTATATGAGTCTACTCTCTGCTCTTGCCTATGCTCTGTTGGGGTTTTATCACCTAAATCACTGCTCCATTGGAGGCAAATCAGATGTTTGTGCTGTTTTAATTTATTAAAATCATAACTTTATTTTGTTAAATTTATTAAATGTACTTATTAAATAATGTATTTATTTTTGTTGTAAAATAAATGTTTTTAAGCAGAAATATCTTTAAACACGTTCTTGGGGCTTTTAAGTTTCAATTCAATATAATAAGATGTTAGGTCAAACACCTAATTACTACAAGGTCCATAGGTAAAATCAACTGCTTATGACATAATTTATATTTTTAAGTGAGCAGTTGTCCATAACGTAGCATACATATTTTTTTAAGTTTTATTAATTTAAGTAATCTCTATACCCAATGTAGGGCTTGGACTTGACCTTGAGATCAACACGCTTTTCCAACTGAGCCAGCCAGGCACTCCTACACATAATTTCTTTGACAAATATTCTTGGTCTCAAAGTTTTAAGCCAAGCATCCTAGGAATTTTTAAGATAATTTAGGAAAGCTGTGCCAGTTACTATTGTCTCTGCTTCAAACTCACTCTTCTATAGATGCTTTGAGATGATGCAGTTGGAACTCTGTGATTCACATCTCTATTTTGCCAGCTATTTCCCTATTAGGTTCTGGCATCAAGAAATGTTAAGAGGGAAGCTGCAGTTTTGAAGAATTGTAATTACTGTGTCAGCTTGGCTTGGTGACAGAGTGCCCAGATATTTGGTCAAATGAGTGTTTCTGTGAGGGTGTTTTTGGATAAGATTAACATTTAAGTTAATGGGTTTTGAGTAAAGAAAATCCTCTCTATTATGTGGGTGGGCCTCATTAAACCAGTTGAAGGCCCACATATTACAAAAAGACTGGCTTCCCCCTGGCAAGAAATAATTCTTCAGCTGCCTTTAGACTCCATCTGCAATACTGACTCTTCCTGGTTCTACAACAGCCAGCCTTCAACCTGGAACAGGAATATTAGCTCTCCTGGGTCACCAATCTGTGGTCTATCCTGCAGATTTTTTTGACTTGCCAGCTTCTGGAATCACACGAGACAATTCCATATATCTCTTTCTGTATGTATACACACATTCAATTTGTTCTGTTCCTCTGGAGAACCCTAATACAAGGAGGAAGAGAGGTTTTCTCTGTATATGGGCACTGCTTCCTGTTTCCAAAGCTGCTTCACTCCAGCAATAGTGGCAATTCCCTTTGGTAGCAGCAACTGGGTCCAGCTTGCAGTTCTGTCACCACAGGGCCCTTCTTCCAATTCAGACCAATTCCAGGCCAGCAGTGCTCTCCTCCATTTAGGTCTGAGTTCATCTCTACAGGTGCTCTCTTCCAACGTTCTACCTTTTAACAATCTTTTGTTCCTACTTTGTAGTTTTTCTGGGGAGGTGGGATCAATACTGTACCATCACCCCAAACTGATTCAGATGTCAAGACAGATGATAGCATACACATCAAGAGGTCATGAAAAGTTTATTATTCACATAACGTGGCTCTCTGTGAAGAGCAAGACAGGCACCCACGCCAGTCAGTTTGCACTGATTACAAGGTGGAGCAAATGGCTCTGATTTTTATCGTGCTTAGGGGTATGGGTTTCCAGGATAATGAAAAAAAGCCAGGGTTTACATAAATTTCACCTCAAGTGCTGAGTGAGTACCTGGGCTTGCTTTTTTTTTTTTAATTTTTATTTATTTGACAGACAGAGATCACAAGTAGGCAGAGAGGCAGGCAGAGAGAGTGAGAGAGAGAGAGGAGGAAGCAGGCTCCCTGCTGAGGAGAGAGCCTGATGCGGGGCTAGATCCCAGGACCCTGGGATCATGACCTGAGCCGATGGCAGAGGCTTTAACCCACTGAGCCACCCAGGTGCCCCTACCTGGGCTTTCTTATCAGCTTGCCCAGGGTGAGGGTTTAAAAGCTGTTAGTGGTCAAACATAAAAAATGGGGTCAGACTCCATTATGGTTCTCCCAGTCTTGGGAAGGCACCAAGTCTCAAGTCATTGCCTCCATGATAAACTAGCACTTTCTTTTGCCTTTTTAGTTACTTAAATATAGCTATTAAACAGAGGGAGGAGTCAAGATGGCGGAGAAGTAGGAGGCTGAGACGACATCAGCCAGCAGGAGATCAGCTAGATAGCCTATCAAACCATTCCGAACACCTACAAATCCAACAGGAGATCGAAGAGAAGAAAAACAACAATTCTAGAAACAGAAAATCGACCACTTTCTAAAAGGTAGGACCAGAGGAGAAGTGAATCCAACGCGAAGGGAAGATAGACCCCAGGGGGAGGGGCCGGCTCCCGGCAAGCGGCGGAGCACAAAATCAGGACTTTTAAAAGTCTGCTCCATGGAGGGACATCGCTCCAGAGGCTAAACTGGAGTGAAGACCTCATGGGGACAACGTGGACTCAGGTGCCGCGGGGTCACAGAAGGATCGGGGGTGTCTGAGTGTCACAGAGCTCACAGGTATTAGAGCAGGGAAGCCGGCTGCAGAGACAGAGCCGAGGTTTCCTAGTGGTCTGTGACACGGACTGGTGCTCTGTGGCACAGGCCGGTGCTCTGTGCGAGGGGTCCCCACAAGATCCGGGGAGACTCCGACCCGGGAGAGCTCAGGGATCTACAGGGTACGGAGACTCCAGGTGCAACTCTGCCAGAGACAGAGACACTTGGTCACAGGCTGGGTGAGCTCGGAGCACTCCCAGAAGCCAGTGAGACGGGACTGATTACGCACAATTTTCTCTGAGCGCGGTCTCCGGGCGCGTGCGGTCTCCAGGCGCAAACGGGGGCTGGGGAGACCAGAGGGATTAAACGCTTTTCTATGAAGGCACACTGAAGACTGGGGCCCCTAGCTCTCGGCTCCTCTGAACCAGAGATTGGGAGGCCATCATTGTCATTCCCGTCCTCCGGAACTCTACGGAAAGCGTTCAGGGAACAAAAGCTCCTGAAAGCGAACCTGAGAGGATTACTTAGCCCGGCCCCTGGTAAGGGCGGTGCAACTCCGCCTGGGGCAAAGACACCTGAGAATCACTACGACAGGCCCCTCCCCCAGAATATCAAAGAAATCCAGCCAAGACCAAGTTCACTTAACAAGGAGAACAGCAGACTCTTATCTGGACAAAATGACAAGGCGGAAAAACTCACCACAAAAAAAAAAGAGCAGGAGACAGGACCGAAGGCTAGGGACCTAATCAATACAGACATTGGTAATATGTCAGATCTGGAATTCAGGATGACGATTCTCAAGGTTCTAGCCGGGCTCGAAAAAGGCATGGAAGATATTAGAGAAACCCTGTCAGAAGAAATAAAAGCCCTTTCTGGAGAAATAAAAGAAATAAAGTCTAATCAAGTTGAAATAAAAAAAGCTATTAATGAGGTGCAATAAAAAATGGAGGCTCTTACTGCTAGGATAAATGAGGCAGAAGACAGAATTAGTGATATAGAAGACCAAATGACAGAGAATAAAGAAGCTGACCAAAAGAGAGACAAACAACTACTGGACCACGAGGGGAGAATTCGAGAGATAAGTGATGCCATAAGACGAAACAACATTAGAATAATTGGGATTCCAGAAGAAGAAGAAAGAGAAATAGGAGCAGAAGGTATACTGGAGAGGATTATTGTAGAGAATTTCCCTAATATAGCAAGGGGAACAAGCATCAAAATCCAAGAGGTGCAGAGAACACCCCTCAAAATCAATAGGAATCGACCCACACCCCGCCATTTAATAGTAAAATTTACAAGTCTTAGCGACAAAGAGAAAATCCTGAAAGCAGCACGGGACAAAGAAGTCTGTAACGTACAATGGTAAAAATATTAGATTGGCAGCAGACTTATCCACAGAGACCTGGCAGGCCATATAGAACTGGCATGATATATTCAGAGCACTAAACGAGAAAAACATGCAGCCAAGAATACTTTATCCAGCTAGGTTATCATTGAAAATAGAAGGACAGATAAAAAGCTTCCAGGACAAACAAAAACTGAAAGAGTTTGTAAACACCAAACCAACTCTACAGGAAATATTGTAAGGGGTCCTCTAAGCAAAGAGAGACGCTAAAAGTATTACCAGAAAGGAACAGAGACATTATACAGTAACAATCACCATACAGGCAATACAATGGCACTAAATTCACATCTCTCAATAGTTACCCTGAATGTAAATGGGCTAAATGCCCCAATCAAAAGACACAGGGTTTCAGAATGGATAAAAAAACAAAACCCATCAACATGCTGCCTACAAGAAACTCATTTTAGACCTGAAGACACCTCCAGATTGAAAGTGAGGGGGTGGAAAACAATTTACCATGCTAATGGACATCAGAAGAAAGCTGGGGTGGCAATCCTTATATCAGATTAATAAGATTTTAAGCCAAAGACTATAATAAGAGATGAGGAAGGACACTATATCATACTCAAAGGGTCTGTCCAACAAGAAGATCTAACAATTTTAAATATCTATGCCCCTAACATGGGAGCAGCCAACTATATAAACCAATTAATAACAAAATCAAAGAAACACATTGACAAGAATACAATAATAGTTGGAGGCTTTAACACACATCTCACTGAAATGGACAGATCATCCAAGCAAAAGATCAACAAGGAAATAAAGGTCTTAAATGACACACTGGACGAGATGGACATCACAGATATATTCAGAACATTCTACCCCAAAGCAACAGAATACACGTTCTTCTCTAGTGCCCATGGAACATTCTCCAGAATAGATCACATCCTGGGTCATAAATCAGGCCTCAACAGGTATCAAAAGATTGGGATCATTCCCTGCATATTTTCAGACCACAATGCTCTGAAGCTAGAACTCAATCACAAGAGGAAATGTGGAAAGAGCACAAATACATGGAGGCTCAACAGCATCCTTCTAAAAAATGAATGGGTCAACCAGGAAATTAAAGAAGAATTGAAAAAAACCATGGAAACAAATGATAATGAAAACACAACGGTCCAAAATCTGTGGGACACAGCAAAGGCAGTCTTGAGAGGAAAATATATAGCGATACAAGCCTATTTCAAGAAATAGGAAAGGTCTCAAATACACAACCTAACCCTACACCTTAAGGAACTCGAGAGAGAACAACAAAGAAAGCCTAAACCCAGCAGGAGAAGAGAAATAATAAAGATCAAAGCAGAAATCAATGAAATAGAAACCAAAAAAACAATAGAACAAATCAATGAAACTAGGAGCTGGTTCTTTGAAAGAATTAATAAGATTGATAAACCCCTGGCCAGACTTATCCAAAAGAAAAGAGAAAGGACACAAATAAATAAAATCATGAAAGAAAGAGGAGAGATCACAACCAACACCAAAGAAATACAAACAATCATAAGAACATATTATGAACAACTCTATGCCAACAAATTCGACAATCTGGAAGAAATGGATGCTTTCCTAGAGACATATAAACTGCCAAAACTGAACCAGGAAGAAATAGAAAACCTGAATAGGCCCATAACCAGTAAGGAGATTGAAACAGTCATCCAAAATCTCCAAACAAACAAAAGCCCAGGGCCAGATGGCTTCCCAGGGGAATTCTACCAAACATTTAAAGAAGAATTAATTCCTATTCTCCTGAAACTGTTCCAAAAAATAGAAATGGAAGGAAAACTTCCAAACTCATTTTATGAGGCCAGCATCACCTTGATCTCCAAACCAGACAAGGATCCCATCAAAAAAGAGAATTACAGACCAATATCCTTGATGAACATAGATGCGAAAATTCTCACCAAAATACTAGCCAATAGGATCCAACAGTAAATTAAAAGGATTATTCACCACGACCAAGTGGGATTTATTCCAGGGCAGCAGGGTTGGTTCAACATCCGCAAATCAATCAATGTGATACAGTACATTAACAAAAGAAAGAACAAGAACCATATGATACTCTCAATAGATGCTGAAAAAGCATTTGACAAAGTGCAACATCCCTTCCTAATCAAAACTCTTCAAAGTGTAGGGATAGAAGGCACATACCTCAATATTATCAAAGCCATCTATGAAAAACCCACGGCAAGTATCATTCTCAATGGAGAAAAACTGAGAGCTTTTCCGTTAAGGTCAGGAACATGGCAGGGATGTCCACTATCACCACTGCTATTCAACATAGTACTAGAAGTCCTAGCCTCAGCAATCAGACAACAAAAAGAAATTAAAGGCATCCGAATCGGCAAAGAAGAAGTCAAACTATCGCTCTTTGCAGATGATATGATACTATATGTGGAAAACCCAAAAGGCTCCACTCCAAAACTGCTAGAGCTTGTACAGGAATTCAGTAAAGTGTCAGGATATAAAATCAATGCACAGAAATCAGTTGCATTTCTTTACACCAACAACAAGACAGAAGAAAGAGAAATTAAGGAGTCAATCCCATTTACAATTACACCCAAAACCATAAGATACCTAGGAATAAACCTAACCAAAGAGGCAAAGAATCTATACTCAGAGAACTATAAAGCACTCATGAAAGAAATTGAGGAAGACACAAAGAAATGGAAAAATGTTCCATGCTCATGGATTGGAAGAATAAATATTGTGAAAATGTCTATGCTACCTAAAGCTATCTACACATTTAATGCAATGCCTATCAAAATCCCATCCAATTTTTTCAAAGAAATGGAACAAATAATCCTAAAATTTATATGGAACCAGAGAAGACCTCGAATAGCCAAAGGAATATTGAAAAAGAAAACCAAAGTTGGTGGCATCACAATTCCAGACTTCAAGCTCTACTACAAAGCTGTCATCATCAAGACAGTATGGTACTGGCACAAAAACAGACACATAGATCAATGGAACAGAATAGAGAGCCCAGAAATAGACCCTCAACTCTATGGTCAACTAATCTTCGATAAAGCAAGAAAGAACATCCAATGGAAAAAAGACAGCCTCTTCAACAAATGGTGTTGGGAAAATTGGACAGCCAAATGCAGAAAAATGAAATTGGACCATTTCCTTACACCACACACGAAAATAGACTCAAAATGGATGAAAGACCTCAGTGTGAGACAGGAATCCATCAAAATCCTTGAGGAGAACACAGGCAGTAACCTCTTCGACCTCAGCCCCAGCAACTTCTTCCTAGGAACAACGCCAAAGGCAAGGGAAGCAAGGGAAAAAATGAACTATTGGGACTTCATCAAGATCAAAAGCTTTTGCACAGCAAAGGAAACAGTCAACAAAACCAAAAGACAACTGACAGAGTGGGAGAAGATATTTGCAAACGACATATCAGATAAAGGGCTAATATCCAAAATCTACAAAGAGCTTAGCAAACTCAACACCCAAAGAACAAATAATCCAATCAAGAAATGGGCAGAAGACATGAACAGACAGTTCTACAAAGAAGACATCCAGATGGCCAACAGACACATGAAAAAGTGCTCCACATCACTGGGCATCAGGGAAATACAAATCAAAACCACAATGAGATACCACCTCACACCAGTCAGAATGGCTAAAATGAACAAGTCAGGAAATGACAGATGCTGGCGAGGATGTGGAGAAAGGGGAACCCTCCTACACTCTTGGTGGGAATGCAAGCTGGTGCAACCACTCTGGAAAACAGCATGGAGGTTCCTCAAAAAACTGAAAATAGAGCTACCTTATGACCCAGCAATTGCACTACTGGGTATTTACCCTAAAGATACAAACGTAGTGATCCAACGGGGCACGTGTACCCAAATGTTTATAGCAGCAATGTCCACAATAGCCAAGTTATGGAAAGAACCTAGATGTCCATCAACAGATGAATGGATAAAGA
>ML105225.1:167615-197743 GCA_003697995.1 Taxidea taxus jeffersonii
CCTAAAGATACAAACGTAGTGATCCAAAGGGGCACGTGTACCCGAATGTTTATAGCAGCAATGTCCACAATAGCCAAGTTATGGAAAGAACCTAGATGTCCATCAACAGATGAATGGATAAAGAAGATGTGGTATATATATACAATGGAATACTATGCAGCCATCAAAAGAAATGAAATCTTACCATTTGTGACGACATGGATGGAACTAGAGCGTATTATGCTTAGCGAAATAAGTCAACTGGAGAAAGACAACTATCACATGATCTCCCTGATATGAGGAAGTGGAGATGCAACGGGGGTGGGAGTTAAGGTGGTAGGAAAAGTAAAAATGAAACAAGATGGGATCGGGAGGGAGACAAACCAAAAGAGACTCTTAATGTCATAAAACAAACTGAGGGGGGTGGGGGGAAGAGGGGTTGGGAGAGTGTGGTGGGGTTACATTATATGTTTAAATAAAGCTTAAATAAAAAAAAACTGAAGAAAAAAATAAATATAGCTATTAAACAATTCAAAGTTCTTTTTCTTAAAATAATTGGTATGGTTTCTGGCTCCTGACTATAACCTGGGTGATACAAGTCCTCTTTGCTATTCTACAGGGTTAGCACTAGATTACTAGATGTGCCAGTTGAACATATAAACATTTATTCATCTTCCTTCACTTACCTAATAAAATGGAATGACTAAACTTCTCCATCCACAGGATCCTATTTCTTAAACTACCCCCTCCCTCATTTCTTAAACTTTGAGTCTAAAGCTTCTGGCTTCACTTGCTATTTTTAAGCAAAAATGTTAAAATAGAGCTCATAATTTCCCATAAATTCTGTCTTGGACATCATGTGTCAATACACACAGAATATCCTCAATCTTTTTAAAAGGATGCATGGTATTCCGTCAAAGATACCAGAACTGTCCAACCATTCCTTTACTAATAGCCATTTGTGTTGCTACTCATTTTTGTAGGTGAGGAAACAAGCCTTAAGAGAGTAAAAGACTCACTCTATGTAACATTACATAAATGGCAGAACCAGGATATCTATAAAAATCATAATATGCCACAGCCCATGCTTAAAAACACTTTATTTTTAACTATTTTAAGCAGTTAAAAAACACACACACACACACACACACCACACTATCCTGTTAAGCAACATGTGACCCATCTACATCAATTTTCAAAATGAAATAAAACACAACTGCAGCTTCCATCTACCCTCCCTTACTCCATCAGCAGCTCCTGCTGTAAAAGGCAGAACATGACTTTCACATGATATTCCAATACATGATTTTATACTCTTCATCATATAATTTGAATCCACAGGAATATATTATTGTGCAAAACAGTAACAACATTGTTTACTATATGACAACAATGCCTACATGCCAGCTGCTAATCAAAATACCTTATTACATGCATTATTTAATCATTCCCCCACCCCCAATTATCTTGTGAGGTTGGCAACTACTATTCCATTTCATTAAAAAAGTGAAACACAAATTAAGTTTAAATAATGTGCCCACAGATACACAATATGTTTAACTTTACATAAATTGTATATTGTACATAACTTCTGCAACTTTTTCAGCATTTTTGATTTATCTATGTTGAATGATGAAACTTTAACTCTTTATTATTCACTTCCCAAAGTACCAAAAACAACCTTTTTTTCTGTTGATGGACATTTAGGCTTTTCCCAATATTACTACCTAAACAATACTGCAATGAACAGTGTAACAGTGAACAGTTTTATACAAATGTCCCTCCCTACATGAAATTCTTCCAGGGTTTATCCAGGAATCGAACTGTTGGTGGTGTGCATATCATAAGATTTTGCAGAGTGCCTGGCACAGGAGCTATTACAATTTCCACTCCCACAGCAGTGAGTTCCCACTGTCCTACATATGAACCCATGCTAGGGCTTGTAAAACTTGTCATCTTGAGAAGTGTGAGAAGAATTTCCTGTGCTTTCTTCTCTGTACATGTCTCTGTGTGGGGTGATGGTCTATCTGCGAGGCAAGGGTCAACCACATTGAACAACTGATTCAAAGACTTTCCAGTATCTACTCCTCTCTGAGAGTCCTAGCACTCTGGTTCTCCTCAGCCCCAACTTTGGTTCTTCCTAGGCAGCAAAAGAAAGCAAGGCAAGGTTCAAAGAAGCCTACATGTTCTCCAGGCCAGAATGGACAAGAACTGGTAGCTGACACAGTCAGTACCTGGAGCCACATGGCTTAGAACCACCTACAGCTGGTGCTAACTAGTGCACCTGTGGGTGACCTTCAGTCAACACTGTACTCAGGACCCCTTCAAAACACTCCAATCCTTACTAAGCTTAACTAAATTCAGTTCCATATTCCTTAATAGAAGTAATTTTGTACAAAGTCTTTGTATGGAAGACAGGTACAGTCTTTGTATGGAAGACAGGTAAATAAGCACCCAACCCCACCTCCAGAGTGCCCTGTCTGGCTGCAGTAGTAGGCCTAACTCTTGGAAACCTGGACAACATCTAGCAGAGTAAGAAACAGGCACCAAGAGAAGTGGGACCAGGGAAAGGGCTTAGATAGACAAGGGTTAGGGATGAAAAAGGGTAGCCTTGATGGATGAGGACCTTGGCCAGCATGGATATGGCCTATACTTGTGGTGAAAGGAGACAGAACAAGTCAGGCCAGTCTAGGGATGTTCAGGGGCGGGCAATGAAGTTAAATCCAACACTGATTACACCAAAAATGTTTAGTAGTTAGCTGCAAGTAGTTAGTGTTCTTCTTTTAGCTAATCTGTATTTACTAATATTTCTATAATAACCATGTATTACCCACATAATTAAAATTATTTAAAAATTTAGGTTATAAAAGACTCCATCAATATAATCCCCAAATATTAAATGCTTACCTCAGTATAGAGGGATTTGTTTTTACCTCTTTGTATACCTGAAAATTTGGTTTGAGTGTTTAAAAGTAAGTATATCTCACTTTAATAAAAATGGCTGTAGAACACCCCTATTGGGGCAGGAACTCTGTGAAGTCACAGTGGCACAAGGAGTTGGGGGTGGTGGTGGTGAAAATATGGACAGAAAGGGGGTATTTACTCAGTTGTAGCACCAGATTTGAAACTGAAGCTGAGTTGGAGCTGCAGCTATGTGAGGGCTCTGGTCCTAGAGATCAGCTACCTAACCCAGAGCCTTTGCAAACCAAGCCCTCCTTCTCCAACCCCAGGAATCAAGGAGCTTAAATTACTTTAATTTTACATGCCAGAAAACAGATGCAGATGTTCAGCAACTTGTTCAAGATTATCTTAAACCCAGATCTGTTAAGTCCAAGGCCCTTTCCATGACCCTGGGCCCTCAGCACATGAGACTCTGACCCATGCCCAGACACTTCTAGAGCCAGTTTTTGGCACTATGTGATGGGACACCTGATTCCACACCATGGGCAGCTGCTGCTGTAGTAAAAGGATGAAGATCCAGGATTACCAAACCCTCCTGAGTAGAAAGCTGAATGGGGGCCAGAACACAAACATATGTCTGATCCTCCTCCCTGCCCTCTATTCCATGTGACATCACCACAAAGTGTCAAAAGTCTTCATTTTCAAATGCCCACAACCAACCAGAAAGGATAAGATTATCTGTACTCTGCTGAAAGGACATTTTCCAGGTTGGTTTCTTCTCACTACAAGAAATGGTCTGCTCCACCAGTGTGCCCTGACTCAAAGCAGTAAAATATAGTTTGAGATGGTCCTCTACTATCAAGTGAGGTATTTATTCTTACATTCATGTGAGCTCTTCAATAATCAGAAGCAATAACTACTTACACAAATTTTAGAAAAATCACTCCTTTACCTTTATGCCACTGAGCTAATTCTTTTTGTTTCAAGTCAAGTTGGCAAGTGAGATGGAGGTGCCTCCCCCACCAAGCCACTTTTTCTCTAGAGGGCATCAGTCATGTGCACTGGTACCTTTGGGTTGAACCCAATGCCAGCACCAGATCCAATATGCGAAGAAAGCTACATGAAAGGTTAGAGGGTCCCCACAGTGTGCACAAGTTAGAAATGCAAGCAAGCACAATAATTAAATGTTTGCAACTGTTGAGAGCTGGAGGCCTTACAGAAAATTCAGACTCTGTGAGGGGAGAGGAGAGTGTCCCTTTATTGCAAACTGACAGCAGAGATAACTGCATAAAAATTTCTCAGCTATATAATTTCACTGAGTCCTTGGGTCTGTGGTTAACCTTGTAAGTGTAATTCAGATTCAGACCCCATCACTCAATTCAAAACTGTCCAAAGGCTCCCTACCTCCCTTTGAGGAAGCTCTAGCCCCAGTGGGGACCCATGATACATGGCTTGGCCCAGTACCTCGCTGGGGCCCTATCTTCTGCTGGCTCACTCCACTCCAGCCCAGGAGTGTGATCCTCCAAGGACACCAGACAAGATTCCACCTCCTGTGTCTGGATCTAGAGACCCACAGGGTCCATGCCCTAACCTCCTTCAGGTATTTGCTCAAGTTTCACCTTCTCAGTTGAAGTCCCCCCTAACCAGCCTACTTAAAATCGCAACCCACCTCCTAATCTGGCACTGCCTCTCACTCTTCTCTGATTAATTTTGTCTATAATATATATATGACCATCTGAAGTACTATAGAATTCATTTGTTTATTGTCTATAAAGAACCAAGATGGCAGATCTTTTGTCCATTCTGGTCACTGCTGGGTCTCTAGCACACACAAGTGTCTGGCACATGGGAGGTGATCACCACATTTCTGTTGAACAGATGGCCCACTGTTGCCCATGCAGATTGTGGAATGGAGACAGTGACAGGGCACTGGGAGAGTCCCATTCTCCCAGTGATTGAGTCCAACCCTGCTCTCCTCCATATGCTGCTGAGACAACTCTATAACTGTGGCAGATATCCAAACTGAGATATGAAAGATAAAGCTGAACTCCCAGGAAGCATCTGGGAGACCAGGAAGGAGTCCATGGGCTGCTGCTGCTGCTACTTATAAGGTAAAACAGAATATACACTATCACAGGATTCACCTGGCCCCTTCCCACCAGCCACAGCCCATTACATCACAGACATTTTGTCAAGCCACAAAGGGCAATGGCATCTGCTTTTAGACTTATTACCTGACTGGGGGCTCCAGGTCACTGGGCAAAGTCCACTTCTGGGGCTCGAGCCTCCAGAAGGGCTCCAAAGAACAGGTTGCTGTTCTTCCCCAGCATCACACTCCCCAGCAGGTAAGAAAGGGGATGCCCTGAGTTTTTGAATCCTTAGGATTCTCTGCCACCAGATTTGAAAATAGAAAGGGCTAGACCCTTTGTGAAGGTTTTCCCCATGCTGCCCGTAATTAAGGGTTCTCCAGCAGGTGTGCTAGGAACCCCTGTTCTCCCACCCTCAGACCCCAAGCTAATCTCTAATATGGTTTTTCATATGCCGAGCCAAATTTGAAGACCACCTGAAGGTCTTCCCACACTCTCTGCATTTGAAGGGCCTCTCTCGAGTATGAAATCTCTTGTGGCTAATGAGCTGTGAGCTTTTGTTAAAAGTTTTCCCACAAGTACTACACTTATGGCACTTTTTCCCAATGGGTATGTTCTGGAGCCTGGTGATCCTGGAGCTCTGGTCACAAGCTTCCTCAGAATCTTCAAGGGGCTTCTCCCCACTTGGTTTTAATTCCTGTAAACTGACCCCTGCATCCTGGCAAGAAGACAACCCAACCAGGCTGCATTCAGACTGTGCCGCTCTGGTGTGTTTTCTCTGATGAATGCAGAGGGTATGTCTTCCAATGAAATCCTTCCCACACCACTGACATTTAAAAGGTCTTTCTTTAGTGTGGATTCTCTGATGATTAACAAGGCGATGTTTCCTATCATAAGATTTCCCACACAGATTACATTTATAGCGCTTCTCTCCACTGTGTATGCCCTTATGATCTAAAAGACTTCTTTTACGTGTAAAAGTTTTCCCACATTCTTGGCACCAAAACGGTTTCTCACCAGTGAGGATTTGTGGCTGCAGATTTGGCATGTTTCCACTTTCACGGTACTCGTATTGTTTTTCCAAAGAGTGAATCCTTTGATGACGGGAGAGGTTAGAACTCCATCTGAAAGCTTTCCCACATTCTCTGCACTTATAAGGCTTCTCTCTGGTGTGAATTCTCTGATGGATGAGGAGGAATGAGTGATTACGGAAGGCTTTGCCACACTGGCTACATTTGTAGGCTTCCTCAGTGGTGTGACTGCTCTGAGGAACTTGGAGAACTCTGTCCTGACTAAACAATGGCCCATCTTCAGGTTTTCTCTGAATGGCATGCTGCTTCTTATGAGCAATAAAGGCTGACCGATGGGTAAACTCTTTTTCACATTCACTACATCTGTATGGCTTCTCCCCTGTGTGAATTCTCTGATGATCAATGAGAGATTTCTTTCGAGTAAAAGTTTTCCCACATTGCTGACAAGGAAAAGCTTTCTCTGTAGCAGGGGCATTCTGGGGCTGACTGCAACTGGAGGTCTCTCTCAAGTCTTCTATATCTTGATCACAGAACTTTTCTTCCTGGTGCATTCTCATGTGACGAGTAAAGTTTGATCTCCACCTAAAGGTTTTTCTACATTTGGTACATTTATAAGGTTTCTCCTGAGTGTGGACCCTTTGATGTTCAACAACATATGATTTACAGTGGAAGGATTTCCTACACTGGGTGCAGTCAAAGGGTTTCTCCCCTCTTTGGTCTCTCAAATGATGATCAAATCCTGAGCCGTAGGTGAGAGCTTCCTCATACTGACTAGACTCAAGAAACTTCTGCTTAGTATGGGTTTCCTGGTGTAGACGGTAGGCAGACATGCGTCGGAAAGCCTTGTCACATAAACTACATTTATAAGGTTTCACTCCAGTGTGAATCTTTTCATGTCGCACACAGTTTGAGCTCCACCTGAAGGCTTTCCCACACACTCTGCATTTAAATGGTTTTTCTTGAGTGTGAAGTCTCTGATGGCATGCAAGATGAGAGCTATGACTGAAGGTCCTCCCACAGTCACTGCACTTATACGATGTCGCCACCACGTGAAGATTCTGCCCATGTTGGTGATGTGAACTAAGGCTGAAATCTTTCCCACATGCATCCTTCACATTTGCTTTTAGTCCAGCATGAATTCTCTGATGTAAGCTAAATCCACCAACTATGCACCTGAGCCCTTTCCCATATTCCTTGTAGTCGTAGTGGTATGAACTCCCTCTTAAGTGTCTGCCACAGCCATGTTTAAGGGATCGCTTTCTTCTGGGAACTCTCAAATATGTGCCGTGTTTTAAATTACGACTAGTACTTCTTCCTGATTCTTCAGATTCTTTTTCTCTCCTGTGACTGAAATTGGTCTCTTCTTTCTTAACTCTTACTTGTATGGGGTTTCCATATTGTTCCTTTAGCCTGCTCTTCAGTTCAAAAGATTCTCTGAGTCCCATTCCCTCAGAAACACTCATCGTCCAAGATTCTGATGGCATAGCTAAGGTTTCTCCTTCTTCCAGAGGTTCATGTTTTAAGAAGAACTTGTTTGTTTTAATCTGGAGTTCACCTCCTGAAACAAAATAAAACACAAGACAATGTACTCTCTTCTATACTTGGAACTGCAGAAAGCACCAAAGGACAGGGAAAAAAAAAAAAAAAAAGCCAAGATCTTGGTTGGTGAAGCTTCTGCTTTACTGCCAATATCTTTACCAAATAGTCCAGGAAGGCAAAACATGGAAGAGTGTTCCAGATGATAGGGAAGGGAGGAGGAGAAAGAAGGTGGGCACAGCAGTTAAACATATGCAGAAATCACATCCAGCTGAAAAACAGCATTGATAAGAAAATGTTAAACAGTAATAAAGGGGCGAGGAATAATGGTAAGAGATAAGAAGGCTCCCAAGAACCCAGGGGAGGGGCTCCATGGAGGACTGGCTGAAGGAACTGGAAGTCAAGCCTATCGTAGGGGCAAAGAAGAGGAGCAGGAGTGCGATTAGGGTTCTTCAAAAAGCATGAAGGGGTGGACATGGGGTATGGGCTAAGGGCCAGAAGGAGTGCAGCAGAGGGTTGAGGAAGAGCACTACTGAATGGAAAAGAGTGCAACAGTGAAGCCCTCCAGTGGGCAAGAACAGTTACTAAAATAGTTTCTGGGAAAGGGGTAGGGCCAGAAACAAATGTCTAATAGGCCAGTCTGGAGAGAAGAAGCCCAGAAGCCCAGCACTCTTTAGCAACACTGTTAAGGATCTTCCTTCTAGCAAACAATGAAGTTATGTTCCCTGTGACTTACTTGGTATAAAAGACCTTAAGAAAGAGAAGAGTAGATGTGAGATGAGTAAGTTCTCTGAAACTCACCTGTGGGGGCAACACCTGGATTCCCCTTAGGTTGAGCTCTCTGGACATTTAGACCCCATGGCTCCCTTGCCTCCAACCAGGAAATCAGAACAGGTTTGGTGAATGGTCCCACTGCAAAAAAGAAGGGGATGGGATGAGATGGAAGGGTGATAGATCATACAGAACTATTCTTCAGGACCCTCTCAGGACTGAGGTCCTAGCAAGGACAAGGGAAAGGCCAGGGAGGCTGGTGGAGAAAGCCAGACAAGAGGCCTAGACAGCCATTTCCAACAGCTCTAAGCACAGACAAAACAGGCTGAAAGTCACAGAGAAAAGGATCACTAGGATTCTCTGGAGGTGGGAGCCACATGACACCTCAATCAGTTAAATCAACCAATACCATTTGGATGTCTAACTAGGAACTTTACACATATGATTTTTAATCATTGTAATAATCCAGCAAACAGTCATCACTATCACCATGTTTTAAGAAAGACTAGGTGATAAAGAGCCAGGGTGAAAGCTCAGGTCAGGTGCCTGTCTAGACACCGTAATAAAAAGTGAGAATGTATAAGTAAAAGTGGATAGAAGCATGGGGATATCAATTCCTTACCCAGAGAAACCACATTCCTGTAATTCTCCAGCATCACATCTCTGTACAAATTTCTCTGAGCAGGGTCCAGCCATCCCCACTCATCCTGGGAGAAGGTCACCTCCACGTCCTTAAAAGTCACAGCCTCCTGAAAAACACAGTCCTATGTCTGAGAGTCAGTTTACAGCTCCTGGCTTTTAGGAGAGGGCAGGGGAAGGGGGCAGGCTCTGAGTGAGCACAGGATTGATGTGGTAAGGGTGAAAGTGAGAGCATCATCCAGCAGAAGAGCTCTGAGGTCAAGGGGGATAATCTGGTCTCCAGGACCTGGTCACATCCAGAGACACAGAGACTCAAGATACGGGGAGCCTCACTGACTCCATTAGGCAGCAATGCTGGGATGTCATGAAGGACCAAAGTTCTTATGACTCACCTGAGTCTGGGATGTCAATGGGTCTCCTGGGCACACCTCTCTCTGGGAAAGGGCAGGCACCTGAGGAACAGGAGGCTCTGAAGGAGAAGAAAGAACCATGAGAGAAGGTAGCCCAGTTCTTGGCACCCCACTGAGGAGGTCCACTCCTCCCCCACATAGAGGAATCCTGGGCCTAGGAGTAGGTATGGACTATTGTTAAACACCCATTTCACATTTCCCCAGAGTCCACTGAGGGTTAGGGAATGAGGAGTTGGGGGTGCAATGGGAGGAGGAGCTAGTTAGACATAGGTTACAGAAGGGTAAAAAGGACACAGGGCTAAGCACCAACTGAAAGGGATTCTCATGAGAGGACAGATGATGAAATAACAACACTACTTTGGGATGTGTGGCATACAGCTTAGAGCTTGATGGCAAGTACCGGATTGGCCAACCAGGAAGTCACACACTCCTATTTCATAGGGAGGCTCCAGGTGGTCCCCAAGAGTAGATCTGCTCCTGAGAGGTGAAGCAGGGGGCCATATCTGTGAGGCTCGCAGGGCTCCTGTACCCATCCAACGTACATCTGGGCTCTGGGCAAGGGCTGGGTCCTGGCGGAAAGAAAATGTTGTGAGAGGATCCCCATGAGAATCAGAAAGCAAACTCAGAGGAGACCACATGGCCAATCATTAAGGGCAGGGATCCAGGAAAGGGCAAGCCAGGCCCTTCATTACCTCCAGCAGAGGGGAAAGGAAGAGGAGAAAACCCAGGGAGGACCCCCTCACCCCTTAGCCTCCCTGGGCTCTGGTGTGGGCCATGAGGGAGACAGGTGGAGCCAGATTCCAGCTACAACATAGGAAAGCACCCAGCAAGGCACTACTGTTAGGCTTCAGGTGCTATAGTGACACATCCCCACTAGCCCCACTAGCCCCTGGTCTAGAACTTAGAAATCAGAGAGAAGAAATTTATCCCTGAGTTAAAATGATAATGGTTCACCTCAAAGATGCAGACAGGTAACATTTACCAAGTATTAGGCACTGCTCTAGGCACTACTAACCAGTGACCTCCAAGAAGCAGGACAGCTCCCAACGTAAATCTGACTGAGATTAACACTGCCAGAGAGGTAATGCTACTTGTGAGGGTCAGCCAGGGAATCACAAAAGAGAAAGTCTCAGGTACAAAAAATGGCAGTGACCATCCAAACAGAGACCTAGAAAGAGGCAGTCTTTGCCCTGGGACTTCAAATGGTTCTAGTCTCTGAGGCAAGGCTATCCCTGATATAGAAATGAGTATTGAAAGCTTACAGCAAATGAACTTTTAAGTTTTTTTCTGGTCCTGTGACTGAAACTGGTCTATTCTTTCTTAACTTTCTTAACACTGATTTGGATGAATATTAGCCTGGGGCCATGAAACATGTGATACCAAGCTACAGACTTAAGATGATGAACCTGTTCCTCCCAAACCCTACCAAAAAGAGAATAAAGAAACATATAAAGATGGAAGCAGACAGCCCAATGAGTTTAGGAAAATTTCTCAGGACCTTGTTGCTCAATGCTGATGAACCACAGGGTGTTTATGCAATTTTATGTGCATTTTGAGCCATTCTGTTCATTTTTCAGAATTTGTTTTCTAATTTTATTTTTTAGCTTTTATTTATTTATTTGTCAGAGAGACAGCGAGAGCACAAGCAGGGGAAGTGGCAGGCAGAGGGAAAGGGGAAAAGCAAGCTCCCCATTGAGCAAGGAGCCCGATGTGGAACTCGATCCCACAGCCTTAGGATCATGGCCTGAGCCAAAGGCAGATGCTTAACCGACTGAGCCACCTAGGTGTCCCTGTTTTCTAATTTCTAACCAGCTTTCAACCAAGTCCTGTATCCCCATCAGGTATTTTCAAACCTTACATCTAGCTCTAAATGAGTTAAATGTAATTAAGCCACAATTTTGTACCTACTATATACCTTATTTGCTTTAATCAGTGATTTTTCGATCCTTTTGAACATCTTGGTGTTTTGGTAAAAATGATAAAATGCTCTTTTAGATTTTTTGAAATAGTAATCAGTGTTAAGCAAAAAGGTTTTCTTTTTTAATGGTCATAACCTGCATTGATATATTATCATTTACTGCTGGTAGATGTTCAGTCAAATGTGTTACTTAATTTGATATTGTATTTGGGAGAAAAGTATGTCAAATATGTTTCACATATTTTTATTGAAAAAAAATTTTAAAAAAAGTCTATAAAAATGATAGACCCTCTTAAGAAAAACAAAAAACATATCTCCAAAGCTCTAAGAAGCATTGAGAAACTCACTTGTGTTGGGCAGAAAGAGCAGACAGAGCTCACTTTAACTGACTGGCTGCTCTACCACCAGCTCTAGGGCAGTCAGCTGTTTCCCAGTGCTAAGGTTGAGGCTGGGCACATGGTGGGAATTCAAATATACACTGAATAAATTCTTATTTTTAGATCAGTTTCGCATATTTTCAATAATCTGATAATCTGAGAGAATGTGAGCAACGCTTGAACAGTGAGGCTGTGAAATAAAGTCTTCCAATTTCCTGGCCCTGGGCTGTCCCTCAATACTCTTCTTACCCTTGACCCCTGCACAGAACAAATCCTCAAAAGAAAGAAAGAACATGTCGTGAGTGCACTGCATTTATAGGTCTCACCATGTACTCAGAAGCCAGGAGTTCTGACTAACAGCAAGAGAGACATCATTCCCACTTAACAGGTCAATATCAAGTCAAATTAAATATATGGAAATGGACTGCCATAATGTAAGTCACTGTGTCCAAAAGCTCATTACTGTTATCTACAGATACTTGCTGACCCTCTTACTGGAGCTGACTGTCCTCTGGGAAGGTGGGAAGGGCTGCCAGCTTAAAGGTCCTCAGCTCAGGGGCTAGTTCTCAGCTGCTCAGGTGCTGTGGGAATGAGAAGGGAAGACACTCCCTGCCCTCCTCAATGCTGAGGGTTCAGAGGCCCAACCCACCCATCTAAATGAGCTGGCTAGCTGACAGGCAGAGTTCACTGGGCACTGCACACTTGCACACACTCACCTTCCATGGTGTCCCATTGATGTCCCTCTGTAGCTCTTCCAGCAGGGCCACGGCTTCCCCACCACTCTCAGGGTGGTGGAGCTGCACCCAGGTCCGGAGCTCCCCGGGCAGGATGCTCAGGAATTGCTCCAGTACCAGCAGCTCTAGGATCTGGGCCTTGGAAAGAATGTCAGGCCTCAGCCACCAGCGACAGAGCTCACGGAGCCGGCTGAAAGTCTCTAAGGGCCCAGAAGATTCATGGTAGCGAAGCTGCCTGAAGAGCTGGCGAAATAGTTCCTGGCCAGAACGGTTGAGTGTCTGTGGCCTGGCAGCCTGCACTGAAGTGTATCCCTCATCCTCTTCTTCCTTCTTTATCATCTGAAGACGCCCTCGTTCCCTTGAAGCCTGTGCCTGAGCTGGATGGACAGCATACCACCTGCCTGGGGGCATCACTCCTTCTCAGGCTCTACCCAGCAGAATGTGAACCAGGTCTATGTTAGCTGTGTCACTGCTGGGACATCAGGAGTAGCTTTTCAGCACCGTAGTGGGCAATGCCATTTGCTGGGACATCAGATGTCACTGTCAAAAGACTAAAATAACCAAAATTACTGTTCAGGAGGGATGTGAGAATGATGGTGCAGTTAGAATCCTGGTAGCCAGGATCACCTTTGGATGTATGAAAAGAGGGCACATGAAGATTTGCACAATCATGCCTGCCAATATTAAGCAGACCAGTGCTACATTGTCACTTACTGTGGTAAACTAAGAAAATAACCCAAAATGCAGGAAAACATGTACAGGGCTTATATGCTAACAATTGCAAATGGCTGATGAAAGAAACCAAAGGTCTAAATAAATGGACAGACCTACTATATCATATACTGGGAGACTTGACATAGTAAAGATGTCAATTCTTCACCAAAAGATCTACAGGTTTAATGCTATTCCTATCAATATCTCAGGAAAGTTTTTCGTATTTATAGACAAGATTATTCTAAAATTTATGTGGAAAATAAAGGAATTACAATAGCTAAAACAATTTTTAAAAAATAGAGTATGAGGACATCATCTATTTAATTTCAAGACAAATCAAGACTGTGGATCCAGCAACTGAACTAAATATTTACCCAAAGAACACAAGAATACTAATTCAAAGAGGTGTTTTAATGTTTACAGCAGCATTGTCTACAATATCAAATTATGGAAACAGCCTGAGTGTCCATCGACTGATGAACAGATAAGGAATATATGGAATACATATAAATGAAATACTACCCAGCCATCAAAAATAATGAAATCTCGCCATTTGCAACAACGGCAGATGGAGCTAGAGAATATTAAGTGAAATAAGTCAGCCAGAGAAAGACAAATACCATATGATTTCACTCATACGTGGAATTTAAGACACAAAACAAATGACCAAAAGGGAGGGAGAGGAGGAGAAAGAGAGAGGCAAACCAAGAAACAGTTAAAAGACTGAGAACAAACTGATGGTTACCAGAGGGCAGGTGAGTGGGGATAGGTGAAATAGGTGATGGGGATTAAGGAGTGTACTTGTGATGAGCACAAGGTGATGGATGGAAGTGTTGAATCACTATACTGGACACCTGAAACTAATATAACACTGTATGTTAACAAACTGGAATTTAACTAAAAACTTAAAAAAAAAAAAAGAGACTATGGTACTGGTGGAAGAAGAGACACATAAATCAATGGAAAAGAAAAACCTGGGATAGACCAACACAAATATGCCCAACTAATTTGTAATATCAAATGTGACTTTACTAATACTGTAATATAATATTTAAAAATATCTCAAATAAGCAATTCAAAAACAAAATAAATGCTGATTAGGAATTCCTTAAGTGACTGTGACCCCACCAACATGTTAAGAACTATAATTTGGATACTACTAATCCAGCTATCTACTAAACTCCGAGTTTCCCTCATAACTCATCATAACGGAGGCTCTCCAGAGGTTTAAGCCACTTTCAGGAGACATCAGAGTTTAGTGTACAGAGAAGAGAACATGAACTAAGACTGACGTGGGTTCAAATCCACCTCCCCACTTATTAACTGTACTGACTACGGAGGCATCACTTTACCTCTTAAAATCTCTGCATCCTCACTGTATAAAATGGGGGTGGTTGTGGGGTTTAAGTAAAAAACTACGTGGGCACATCTTGGGCTCTCAGTGAATGTTTGTTTTTTCACACCTAGGGTAAGAGTTTATGCTGCAGGCCACACCATACCCTGAAGATGTGCCCAAATGATTTTTCATGAAGGTGCAAAAAGCAATTCAAAGGAGGAAGGATAGTCTCTTCTCAACAAATACTGATGGGGGAATTGGACATTCATAGGCAAAGTAATGAAAGTCAAGTTAAACCTTACATCTTATACAAAAAACAATTCTAAATGAATCCCAGACTTAAGTATAAAACATAGAACTATACAACTTTTAGAAAAAAGCATAGGAGAAAATCTTTATGATCTAAGGCTAGGCAAGGTCATTAGAATTGACATCAAAAGCATGACCCATAAAAGGGAAAACTGATAAACTAGACCCCACTAAAATGTAAAACTCTGCTCTAGGAAGGCCCTTGTTGAGAGCAGGAGAGACAAGCTACAGACTGGAAGATAATATTTATAAGGCACATACCTAGCAAAGGACTAGTATCTGACTATATAAAGAATTCTCAAAACTCAACAGTAAAAAGGACAAATAATCCCCTAAGAAAATGGGCAAAAGACATGAAGATAAATACAAATAAGGACATACAAATAAGGACATGAAAAAATGTTTAACATGACCAGCCATCAAGAAAATTCACATCATCTTAAAACCACAATAAAATAATCACTGTGTATCTATCAGAATGGCTAAAATAAAAAACAGTGATAACACCAAATGCCGTTGAGGATACAAAGAAACCAGAGCACTCATCCATTACTAGTAGGAATGTAAATTGTATAGCCACTCTGGGAAACAGTCTGGAAGTTTCTTAAAAACTTACCATACAACCTAGCACCTAGACATATATCCCATATGTACACCTAGACATATATCCCAGAAAAATTAAAATTTGTGTCCACAGAAAAACTTGTACACAATTGTTCACTGAAGCTTATTCCCCAAACTGGAAACCACCCAGATGTCCTGCAATGAGTGAAAAAACAAACTGAGGTACTACTATATTATGGAACACTATTTTCAATATAAAGAATGAGTATATGCAACAACTTGGGATACATCTCCAGAGAATGACGATGAATGAAAAGAGCCAACCTGAAAAGGTTTTACAGCCTATGACTCTATTTATACAACATTCTTGAAATAGCAAAAGTATAGAAATGGACAACAGATTAGTGGTTGCCGTAAGGCCTGGAGGGCAGAGCAGGAGGTATTATGGTTTTACATAACTAAGAGTATGACTTCATTTTTGATGTTTGACTGCTGACAGCTTTCAAGGTCTACCACTCCTACTTCTTCTTGCCAACATCTGGACAAAGAAATAAGAAAGCCCAAGTGTTCCCTTAGCATTGGCAGGAAGTTCAAAGTACATAAGCCCTGGGTTGTGTACAAAAATCCACACTCCACCCCCACTCTAACCATAATAAAAGCCAAAGCTAGTCACCTCTTCTTACTCTCTCAAGCCATTATTTTTTTATATTTTAAATAATTATAATATAAAGGATAGCAATTCGAATGCTTTACATTTCTACTTAAGTTCATATTGCACTAAAATGATTTTACATGGAAAAACAAGCTGAAGTATCATGACATAATGTCTTAGAAACATTCTCTGATATTCACATTTATTTTTAAGATTTTATTTATTTATTTGACAGAGACAGATAGAGAGCACAAGTGGGCAGAGAAGCAGCCAGAGAGAGAGGGAGGAGCAGGCTCTCCACGGAGCGGGGAGCCTGATGAGGGGCTCTATCACAGGACCCTGAGATCATGACCTGAGCTGAAGGCAGACACTTAACGACTGAGCCACCTAGGCAACCCGATACTTACATCTACATTAATGGATATTTCAAAGTCCACTTGAATAAATTTCTTATTATATACCAAATTTTCTATTATATACCAAATCACCTAACAAAAATATATAATGTTAATCTACTTTGATATTGAGATATACTGAATATCTGCTTTGACATATGGAGAGCAGATATTCAGTATCTATTATTACTTCCCTTGAAAATATACTGATTTTTAGAACACACTTAAATCAGTCTTGGTACCTAGTAATAACATCTGAGCCATATCTGAAAATTCTTCATTTACTGTTGAGTCTCCACAAGACTAATTTTAAAATTTAACATTAACTTTATTTAAAAACGAAGACAAAAAAGTGCTAGTCCTTTTAGCCAGTGGAACAGAAGTATGAGAAGAGAGATAATAAGAATGATCTTCCAAAAAAAAAAAAAAAAAGAATGATCTTCAATGCTAGCTTCTAAGCTATGTTTTTTACAACTTAAACATTCAGTTCTCATCATTTTGTTGCAGTATAACCACGTCTGCCTGTTATAATAATAATAACCAATGTTAGAGTCCTTGGAATCATGATTGTAATTAAAGCTTGGACTTAAAGCTTGATAAAGTTAATGGCAACCTCCTGGATCCCGTTAAATTTCTACTGAACTAATTTAAATGGGATCCAGGAGGTTGCTATTAGCTTTATTATGCTTTAAGTCCAAGTGAGTAATGGTATTAAGGAGGGCACATGTTGTGATGAACACTGGGTGTTATACAAAACTAATGAATTGTTGAACACTACATCAAAAACTAATGATGCAATATATGCTGGCTAACTGAACATAATAAAAATAATAAGTTCTACTTCCAAATAACACTGTAAAACAGTTTCAAGTACTGAACTGACTAGCCAGCATAGGTTAGGAATTTTTTCAGTGCTCTAAAGTATAACTTTTGGTATCAAAAAAGCATAGTTAAGGCCTTTGATTAGTTATGAATAAAATCAAGAACTAGGGGCGCCTGGGTGGCTCAGTGGGTTAAAGCCTCTGCCTTCGGCTCCGGTCATGATCTCAGAGTCCTGGGATAGAGCCCCACATTGGGCTCTCTGCTCAGCAGGGAGCCTGCTTCCCTTCCTCTCTCTCTGCCTGCCTCTCTGCCTACTTGTAATCTCTGTCTGTCAAATAAATAAATAAAATCTTAAAAAAAAAAATCAAGAACTAAAATACCAGTGGTTCTTGTGACAAAGAACCCCTCCAAATAATTCAGGGAATGCTTAGAGGGAATTTCATTCTGCAATGCTTATATTGTTTTAAAAAAAACTTAGGAGCTTAAATCAACAACCTAACCTTTTACCTTAAAACACTGTAAAAAGAAGAGCAAACTAAACCTAAAGCAAGCAGAAGGGAAGAAACAGTAAAGGATATAGTGGAAACTAATGAAACAAAGATTAGAAAAACAAAAGAGAAAATCAATGAAATAACAAACTGGTTCATTGAAAAGATCAACAAGATTGATAAACCTCTAAACTGATAAAGAAAAAAGATTCAAACTACATAAATGAGAAACAAAAGAAGATACATATTACTGACTTTACAGGAACTTTTAAAAAGTTAATTAAAAATAAGACAATTTTTGCCAATAAATTAAATACTTTTGATGAAAATGATGAAAATTTGTAGTAGTTATAAAACACAAACTCTATTAAAATTGATTCAAGAAGAAACACAAAATCTGAACAGACATAAAACAAGTAAAGAGATTAAATTAGTAGTCAAAACCACACATAAAGCGCACCTGGGTGGCTCAGTTGGTTAAGTGACTGCCTTTGGCTCAGGTCATGATCCTGGAGTCCCAGGATGGAGTCCCACATTGGGCTCCTGGCTCCACAGGGAGTCTGCTTCTCCCTCTGACCTTTCTTCCTTCTCATGCTCTCTCTCATTTTCTCTCTCTCTTCTCAAATAAATAAATAAATACATAAAATCTAAAAAAAAAAACCCAAAACCCACCCATAAAGAAAAGGAAAGACCCAGATGGCTTTATTGGTAAGTTATACCACATATTTAAAGAAAAAAATAATACTTAGGATGCCTGGGTGGCTCAGTCAGTTAAGTGTCTGCCTTGGGCTCAGGTCATGATCCCAGAGTCCTGGGTCTGAGTCCTACACTGGGCTCCCTGCTCAGCAGGGAGCCTTCTCCTCTCTCTGCTTGTGCTCCCTCTCTCCCTCTCTCCCTCTCTGACAAATAAAGAAATAAAATCTTTAAAAAAAATCATACTGATTCTTCATAAACTCTTCAAAACAACTGGAGGAAGAATTTCCTACTTTATTCTATGAGTTCAGTATTACCTTAATACCAAAACCAGACAAACCAATATCTCTTATGTATACAAATGCAAAAATTCTCAACAATACACTAGCACACTGAAATGCCATAACACATAAAAGAATTATAACCCATGACCAAATAAAATTTATCCTAGGAATGCAAGATTATTTTTTAACATATCAATAAAAAAACAAAAATCACATTATCATGTCAATAGGAAAAAAATTGACAAAATCCATACTTTTTAAAGATTACTTATTTATTTACTTATTTAATTTGAGAGAACAAGAGCGAGAGAGATCATACAGGTAGAGGGAGAAGCAGACTTCCCACTGAACAGAGAGCTGGATGCCGGGCTGGATCCCAGAACCCTGAAATCATGACTTGAGCTGAAGGCAGATGCTTAACCGACTGAACCACCCAGATGCCCCCAAATTTTTCATGACAAAAATAATCACTAGGAATATAAAGGAACTTCTAATTGTGTTAAAAAGCCTCTACAAAAACTCACAGCTAACATCATGTTTAATAAAGATCAAATGCTTTTCCCCCAAATTGAGAACAAAGTAAGGATATCCACTTTCAACTCTTCTTTTTAACACTACACAGAAGGTTGTAGCCATGGCAGATAGGCAAAAAACTGGAAGGAAAAACAAAAGTTGGGGGTACTTCCAGGGAAGATGGCAGAGTAGGAGGATCCTAGACTCATGGTCCCACAGATATACCTGATAGCACCCACACCAGTATAAATAACCCATAAAACAATCAGAAGACCAGCAGAACAGACTCCTCTAAACAGCTAAATGTATAGAAGAGGTCACACTGAAGAGGACAGAAAGGGCAGAGGAGACATGGCCAGGAGGGATGATCCATCTGGGTGGAGAGAGAAGAGGAGCAAACCCTACACAAGGCACCCCAGGTACAGGAAACCTGCAGAGGGAAGAGGAATCTCCATAATATCTGGCTGTGACAACCAGAAGGGCTTCATGTTTCAGGTTTTTATAACCAGTGGAGTTTAACACCTAGAAATTTAAAAGTCAGCAGGATCGGCTCTGGGGAGGGCAACGAGAAACTCTGTCCCCACACTTAAAAGTGTAACAAACAGCCCCACTGAGATACAGCAGAGAAGCAGCCATTTGAAAAACACCTGGGTATACAAGAAAGAAATTTATTTACTGATCTCAAGAGCTTGTGCTGGAGGGGCAGGTATCTTTGGGAAGCTTCTCCAAGAACAAAAGAGCTGGTGGGCACCATTTCCCTCCCAATCCATTCAGCCTATATATAGGGACACCTGTTGGAACCAGCACAGTGAGAACACTCTCCATGTAGCCTGTATTTTTTTTTTTTTGGAGTTCTTTTATTTCTTAACTGAGGTATAAATTAACATAATATGTTAGTTTTAGGCTGCAGAGTCCATTTATTTGTGAAGAGAGAGTGATTAGTTCCAGGTTCTGGTGAACAGATGACACTGTACTGCAGGGCACTACAGGACCTCTTCTTCAAAGGGCACTACTTTCCAGGGTAGGAGACACAGCTGATTTTCCTAATGCATTGAAATAGACACAGAGACTTAGACAAAATGAGAAAACAGGAATATTTCCAAAATGAAAGTACAGGACAAAATATCAGCAAAAGACCTCAATGAAATGGAAATAAGTGATATGCCTAATAGAGAATCTTAAGTAATAATCATAAAGACATTCACTGAACTTTAGAAGAGCGGAGGACCTCGGTAAGACCCTCAACAAAGAGATATAAACAATCAGAGATGAAGAATTCAATAACCAAAAATACACTAGACAGAATGAAGAGTAGACTAGAAGAAATAGAAGACAACCATAAGAAAAAATTTAAAAAGACCACAAATAAATGGAGATTAAAGAACATCCTACTAAAGAATGAATGGGATTACAAAAAAATTAAAGAAAAAAATAGGTAGAAGCAAGAAATAATGAATATAGAAGCAAAACAAACAAAATCCCAGTAGAACAGAGAAATGAAAATAAGAGCTGGTTATTTTAAAGAATTAATAAAATTAAAAACAACAACAACAACAACAACCCTAGCCAGACTTATCAAAAAGAAAAGAGAAGGGCACCTGGGTGGCTCAGTGGGTTAAAGCCTCTGCCTTCAGCTCGGGTCATGATCCCAGAGTCCTGGGATCGAGCCCCACATCGGGGTCTCTGCTCAGTGGGGAGCCTGCTTCCCTTCCTCTCTCTCTGCCTACTTGTGATCTCTGTCAAGTAAATAAATAAAATCTTAAAAAAGAAGAAAAAAGAAAAGAGAAAGGGGCCAAATGATAAAATCATGAATGAAAGAAGAGAGATCACAACCAAGACTCTACAGAAATACAAACAATTGTAAGAGAATATTATAAAAAAATTATATGCCAACAAACTGGGCAATATAGAAGAAATGGATGCATTCCTAGACATGTACAAACTACCAAAACTGAAACAGGAAGAAACAGAAAATCTGACCATAGCCAGCAAAGAAACTGAATCATTAATCAAAAATATCCCAACAAACAAAAGTACAGGGCCAAAAAGCAGCCTTCCCAGGAGAACTGTACCAGATACTTAGGGAAGAATTAATACCTATTCTTCTCAAACTGTTCCAAAAAAATAGAAATGGGAGAAAAATTTCTAAACTCACTCTATAAGGCCAGCATTACCTTGATTCCAAATCACACACAGACTCCACTAAAAAGAATAATTACAGTCCAATATCCCCTATGAACATGGATATGAAAATTCTCAAGAAGATACTAGCTAATTGAATCCAACAGTACTTTAAATGAACCATAAACCATGATCAAGTGGGATTTATTCCTGGGCTAGAGGGGTGGGTCAGATAGTCACAAAGTAATCAGTGTGATACACTACATTAATAAAAGAGAGGATAAGAATCATATGATCCTCTCAATATATGCAGAAAAAGCATATGACAAAATACAGTATCAATTCTTGATAGAAACTCTCAAGAAAGTAGAGATAGCTAGAATATGCCTCAACATCATAAAGGCCATGTATGAAAGAGGGTAATATCATCTCCAATGGGGAAAAACAGAACTTTTCCTCTACGGTCAGGAACAAGACAGGGATGTCACCTCTCACCATTACTATTCAAGAAAGTACTGGAAGTCAGCCTTAGCAATCAAAGAAAATAAAGAAAAAGCATCCAAACTGGCAAGGAAGAAGTAAAGCTTTCAATATTTGTAGACAGCATGATACTCTATGTAGAAAACCCAAAAGACTCCACCAAAAAATTGCTAGAACTAATTCATGAATTCAGTAGAGTCACAGCGTATAAAAATCAAAATACAAAAACCTGTTCCATTTCTCTATTCCAATAATGAGGCAGAAGAAAAAGAAGTCAAGGAATTGATCCCATGTAAGACTGCACCAAAAACAACAAGATACTTAGGAATACACCTAACCACTGAGGTATAAGATCTATACTCTTAAAACTACAAAAACTTTATGAAATGAATAGATGAGGACACAAAGAAATGGAAAACATTCCATGCTCATGGATTGGAAAATCCCTATCAATGCAATCCCTATCAAAATACCACTTGTGGAGGAGAAGTTAAGATGGCAGAGAAGTAGGGGACCCTAAGTTTGGTCCCTTGTCTATAACTAGATATAGATTCAAATCTATAAATACAGATTCACATCACTCTGAACACCTGATAAATCTATCCGGGATTAGAGAACAAGAAATGCTGAAATTTTGCAAGTACAAAAGTGACCACTTTTTTGAAAGGTAGGAGGTGTGGAGACCTGAATCCAGGGTGATATATCTGAGAATAAGATGGAGGGGAGGGAACTGGCTTAAGGAGGCTACTGAAAAGTATTATAAGAAATGGAGTGAAAAATCAGAACTTTCTGGTGTCTGTTGCAGTGGTGTTCATTCCTGGCTTAAAAATGCTCAGGTGGCAAGCCAGGTGGAATCCCAGGTGTGACAGTGTGGTATCAGGATTCCTGGGGTCACAAGAAGAATGAGGGGTGCCTGAGTGTGGCAGAGTTCCCAGGCACAGGAGCAGGGAAGCCCGCTGAGAAGAGTAAGTCTAGGTGCTGGCTTTCTGCTCTATGTTGCCATGAACTGCAAACCGACACATGATTGTGTGACTCCTTTTCTGGAAGGGGTCAAGCAAAAGGCAGAAGCATAGGGAGATCCCCCACCATCACACAGAATGGAATGGAGCAGGTCTGCACTACTGGAATCTGTAAAATTTGGAGTTTTGAAACTTAGTCATGTGCCTGAGATAAAAGCAGTTGGGTCACAGGTCGGGTGAACAGAGTTCTGATGAAAACAGGGAGACAAAAGTGATTGACTGCTTTTCTGTGAGGGCTGAAGAGTGAGCGGTGGGAGAGAGGAGCGCCTCTACATTCATTCCATCCACCAGTGTTGAAAGCCTTCAGGAAGCAAAATAGCACCATATAGTAGAATCTAGAGCCAGTGACACTGAGCCCTGGCTCTGCCCAAGGAAGGCACATTTGCAACAGGACAAGCCCACCTGAGAATAAGTGCAGCATGCCCCTCCGCCAGAAGACCAACAGGAACAACTGCCTCACACCAAGTTTACAGATCAAAGAACTGCAAAGCTTCATCTTTTGGGGAAACAGTTTATAGCATTCTTTTTTTTTTTTAAATACTTTAATCTTTCAGTATTAATTTTTTAGTTATTATTTCAATTCTTTATCCTTTTTTATTTTAATTTATATATATATTATGTATATATATTTTTATTTATTTCCATTCACTGTATATATAAATATACATGTTTTCTTTTCTTTCTTATTTTGCAATCTGAATTTGAATTGCTTTTGGAAACAAGCAGGCCAAAACACACCCAGGATCTAATTTTTAGTTTTGTTTTTTGTTATTTTGTTTTGTTTTGTTTTGGTATGGTTTTTCTTGTTTGTTTTTCCCTCTTTTTGTTGTTGTTTTTGTTCTTTTCTCTTTTCCTTTCTTCTATTCTTTTCTGAACAAAATGAAGAGCTAGAGAAATTCACTCCAAAAGAAAGAAGAGGAGGTAGTACACACAGCCAGGGATTTAATCAATATTTATATAAGCAAGATGACTGAACTAGAATTTAAAACAATTATCAAGATACTAGCTGGGCTTGGAAAAAGCAAAAGACAACTGAGAATCCCACACTGTAAAAATAAAAGAAATAAAAACTAGTCAGGTCAAAACTAAAAATGCTATTAATGAGATGCACTTCCAAGTGAAGGCTATACAAATGAAAATGAACAAGGTAGAAGAGTGAATCAGTGATACAGAAGAGAAAATGAAGGAAAATGAAGAAGCTAAAAAGAAGAGAGAAAGAAAACTATTAGATCATGAAGGAAAACTCAGAGGACTCAGTGATTCCAAATCTGGAATAATAGCTGGTAATAGGGGTCCCACAAGATGAGGAGAGGGACAGAAGGGCAGAAGGTTTATTTGAACAAATTGGAGCTGCGAACGTCCCTAATTGGGGAAAGAAACAGGCATTTAAGTCCAGGAGACACAGAGAATGGCCCCTTGAAATCAATAAAAACAGGTCAACATCTTGAGAGCTAATAGTGAAGCTTGCAAATTTCAGAGATAAAGAGAAAATCCCAAAAGCAGCTTGGTTGGGGGTAGGGGTGGGGAGAGGTCCTTAACCAACAAGGGTAGAAACATAAGGTCGGCAGCAGAGCTGTCCATGGAGAACTAGCAGGCCAGAAAGGACTGGCATGATATATTCAACATGCTAAACTGGAAAAATATGTGATCAAGAATTCTTTATCCAACAAGCTATTATTCAGAATAGAAGGAGAGAGAAGGAGTTTCCAGGACAAACAAAAACTAAAGGAATTTGTGAACACTAAAACAGCCCTGCAAGAAATACTGAAGAGGGTTCTTGGAGCAGAGAGAGCACAAAAGTAAAAAAGACGAGAAAGGAACAGAAGCAATCTAAGAACACCGACTTTACAAGGAGTACAATGGCACTAAATTAACATCTTCCCCCCCCCCCCTTTTTAACGTTTTTAATGAAAGCAAACTCAGTTGTATATAAAGAAAATACTTAATTGTAGCACGTACATACTAGTGTCCACATCTTTCCATAACTACTCTGAATTAAAAGGACTAAATGTTCCAATCAAAAGACCTAGGGTACCAGAATGTGTAGAAAAAACAAGACCCATAGATATGTTGTTTATAAAAGACTGATTTTAGACTCAAAGACCCCTCCAGATTGAAAGTGAGGGGATGGAGAACCATTTACCATGCCAATGGACATCAAAAGAAAGCTGGTGTAGCCATCCTTATATCAGACAAATGAGATTTTACCAAAGACTGTGAAAGAGATGAAGGAGGATACTATACAATAATATAAGAGTATATCAAACAAGAATATTTAACAGTTGTTAAATATTTATGCACCTAAGATGGAAACAGCCAAATACATAAATCAATAAATAACCAAATTAAAGAAACACACTGATAATAACATGGAACATTAACAACCCTATTCACAGCAATGGACAGCTCATCTAAGCAGAAGATCAACAAGAAAACAAGGCTTTGACACACTGGACCAGAGGGACTTCACAGATATAATCAGAGTATTTCATCCTAAAGCAGCAGAATACACATTCTTCCTGAGAACATATGGAACATTCTCCAGAAGAGATCACACAGTGGGTCACAAATCAGGTCTCAATGGTACAAAGCATATTTTCAGACTACACTGCTTTAAAACTTGAAGTCAACTACAAGGAAAAACTTGGGAAGAACACAAATACATGGAGGCTAAAGAGCAAACTACTACAGAATGAATGAATCAATCCAGAAACTAAAGGAGAATTTAAAAAATACATAGAAACAAGTCAGAATGAAAACATGACAGTTCAGAACCTTTGGAATGCAGCACAGATGGTCCTAGAGAGAACTCATATGGCAAGACAGGCCTTCTTCAAGAAGCAAGAAAACTCTAAAATACACAACCTAACCTTACACTGAAAGGAACTGGAAAAAGAAAAGTCTAAGTACAGTAGGAGAAGAGAAATAATAAAGATTAGAGCAGAAACCAAACGAGCAATAGAACAACAGATAAACAAAACTAGGAGCTGGTTCTTTTAAAGAATTAATAAAATTGATAACCCCCAGCCAGACATATCAAAAAGAAAAGAGAAAATACCCACATAAATAAAACTATAAAGAATGAGGAGAAATCACAGCCAACAATGAAGAAACACAAATAATTATAAGAGGAATATTATGAAAAATTATGTCAACAAGCTAGACAATCTAAGAAAAAAAGGAATGTATTCCTAGAAACATAAATTACCAAAACTGAAACCAGAAGAAATAGAAAAGCTGAACATCTAGATACATAGCCAGCAAAGAAATTGAAGTAGTAACCAAAAATCTTCCAACAAACTAGAGTCCATGGCCACACGGCCTCACAGTGGAATTCTACCAAACGTTTATTTATTTTTTTTTAAAGATTTTATTTATTTGACAGAGAGATTCAGTGGGAGAGGGAGAAGCAGGCTTCCCGCTGCGCAGGGAGCCTGATGCAGGGCTTGATCCCAGGACCTGGGATCATGATCTGAGACCAAGGCAGTCGCTTAATGACTAAGCCATCCAGGCGCTACTACTACTACTAAACATTTAAAGAAGAATTAAAAGAAGAATTAATACCTATACTCCTGAAAATATTCTTAAAAAAAAAGAAATGGAAGGGTACCTGGTTGGCTCAGTTGGTTAAGCATCTGCCTTCAGCTCAGGTCATGATCCCAGGGTCCTGGGATTGAGTCCCACATCTGGCTCCCGGTTCAGCGGGTGGTCTGCTTCTCCCTCTGCCCCTCCCCCAGCCTGTGCTTGCTCCCTCTCTCTGTATTTCTCGCAAACACACATAAATCTTAAAAAACAAACAAACAAATGGAACGAAAACTTCCAAACTCGTTGTATGAAGCCAGCATTAGCTTGATCTCAAAACCAGACAATGATGCTACCAAAAAGGAGAATTACAGACCAATATCCCTGATGAACAAGGATGCAATAAATCTCACCAAGATACTGCTAATAGGATCCAACAGGATACATAAAGGATTATTCATTACAACAAAGAGGGATTAACTCCTCGGCTGCAGGAGTGGTTCACCATCCATAAGCCAATGTGATACATCACATTAATAAAAGAAAGGACAAGAACCATATGATCCTCTCAATAAATGTAGAAAAAGCATCTGACAAAATTCAGCATCCTTTCTTGGTAAAACCTCTCTGAAAACAACAACAACAAAAACCTCTCTGCTGGGAAGGGATGGAGAGAACATACCTCAGTATCATAAAAACTATATATGAGAAGACCCACCGAGAATACCATGCTCAACAGAGAAAAACTGAGAGCTCTCTCCCTTAGGTCAGGAAGATAAATAGATGTCTACTGTCACCACTGTTGTTCAAATAGTACCGGAAGTCCTAGCATCAGCAACCAGACAACAAAAAGAAATAATTGGCATCCAAATTGGTAAAGAAGCAGTCAAACGTTCAATCTTCTTGGAGGACATGATCTCTATGTTGAAAACCCAGAAGACGGCACCCAAAATTGCTAGAATTCAGCAAAGTCCCAGGATATAAAATCAATGCATAGAAGTCAGCTACATTTCTGTACACTAACAATAAGTCAGGAAAAACAGAAATCAAGAATCAATCCCATTTGCAATTGTACCAAAAAAAAAAAAGGGCGAGAGGAGTCCAGATGGCGGAGAAGTAGGAGGCTGAGATGACATCAGGCAGCAGGAGATCAGCTAGATAGCCTATCAAACCATTCCGAACACCTATGAATCCAACAGGAGATCAAAGAGAAGAAAAACAACAATTCTAGAAACAGAATATCGACCACTTTCTAAAAGGTAGGACCAGCGAAGAAGTGAATCCAACACGACAGGAAGATAGACCCCAGGAAGAGGGGCCGGCTCCCGGCAAGCGGCAGAGCACAAAATCAGGACGTTTAAAAGTCTGCTCCATGGAAGGACATCGCTCCAGAGGCTAAATTGGGGTGAAGACCTCACGGGGACAGCGTGGACTCAGGTCCCGCGGGGTCACAGAAGGATCGGGGGTGTCTGAGTGTCACAGAGCTCACAGGTATTAGAGCGGGGAAGCCGGCTGCAGAGACAGAGCCGAGGTTTCCTAGAGCTGTGGTCTGTGACACGGGCCGGTGCTCTGTGCGAGGGGTCCCCACAAGATCCGGGGAGACTCCGACCCGGGAGAGCTCAGGGATCTACGGGGTTCGGGAACTCCAGGTGGGACTCTGCCAGAGACAGAGACGCTTGGTCACAGGCTGGGTGAGCTCGGAGCGCTCCCAGAAGCCAGTGAGATGGGACTGATTACGCACGATTTTCTCCAAGCGCAGCCAGAGGCTGGGGAGACAGGAGTGATTAAACGCTTTTCTCTGAAGGTGCACTAAAGACTGGGGCCGCTAGCTCTCGGGTCCTCCTAACTGGAAATTAGGAGGCCGCCATTTTCATTCCCATCCTCTGGAACTCTACTGAAAGCGTTCAGGGAACAAAAGCTCCCCAAAGCGAACCTGAGAGGATTACTTAGCCCGGCCCCTGGTAAGGGCGGTGCAATTCCGCCTGGGGCAGAGACACTTGAGAATCACTACAACAGGCCCCTCCCCCAGAGGATCAACAAGAAATCCAGCCAAGACCAAGTTCACTTAACAAGGAGAACAGCAGATTCTTATCTGGACAAAATGACAAGGCGGAAAAACTCACCACAAAAAAAAGAACAGGAGGCAGGACTGAAGGCTAGGGACCTAATCAATACAGACATTGGTAATATGTCAGATCTGGAATTCAGGACGACGATTCTCAAGGTACTAGCCAGGCTCGAAAAAGGCATGGAAGATATTAGAGAAACCCTGTCAGGAGAAATAAAAGCCCTTTCTGGAGAAATAAAAGAACCAAAGTCTAATCAAGTTGAAATAAAAAAAGCTATTAATGAGGTGCAATCGAAAATGGAGGCTCTTACTGCTAGGATAAATGAGACAGAAGACAGAATTAGTGATATAGAAGACTCAATGACAGAGAATAAAGAAGCTGACCAAAAGAGAGACAAACAACTACTGGACCACGAGGGGAGAATTCGAGAGATAAGTGATGCCATAAGACGAAACAACATTAGAATAATTGGGATTCCAGAAGAAGAAGAAAGAGAAATAGGAGCAGAAGGTATACTGGAGAGGATTATTGTAGAGAATTTCCGTAATGTAGCAAGGGGAACAGGCATCAAAGTCCAGGAGGTGCAGAGAACACCCCTCAAAATCAATAGGAATCGACCCACACCCCGCCATCTAATAGTAAAATTTACAAGTCTTAGCGACAAAGAGAAAATCCTGAAAGCAGCACGAACAAGAAGTCTGTAACATACAATGGTAAAAATATTAGATTGGCAGCATTCTTATCCACAGAGACCTGGCAGGCCAGAAAGAACTGGCATGATATATTCAGAGCACTAAACAAGAAAAACATGCAGCCAAGAATACTTTATCCAGCTAGGTTATCATTGAAAATAGAAGGAGAGATAAAAAGCTTCCAGGACAGGGACGCCTGGGTGGCTCGGTTGGTTAAGCAGCTGCCTTCGGCTCAGGTCATGATCCCAGGTCCTGGGATGGAGTCCCACATCGGGGGCCTTGCTCAGCGGGGAGCCTGCTTCTCCCACTGCCTCTGCCTGCCACTTTGTCTGCCTGTGCTCACTCTGGCTCTCTCTCTGACAAATAAATAAATAAAAGAAAAAATATTAAAAAAAAAAAAAAAAGCTTCCAGGACAAACAAAAACTGAAAGAATTTGTAAACACCAAACCAGTTCTACAGGAAATATTGAAAGGGGTCCTCTAAGCAAAGAGAGACCCTAAAAGTATCAGAAAGGAACAGAGACAATATACAGTAACAATCACCATACAGGCAATACAATGGCACTAAATTCACATCTCTCAATAGTTACCCTGAACGTAAATGGGCTAAATGCCCCAATCAAAAGACAGGGTTCCAGAATGGATAAAGAAACAAAACCCATCCATATGCTGCCTACAAGAAACTCATTTTAGACCTGAAGACACCTCCAGATTGAAAGTGAGGGGGTGGAAAACAATTTACCATGCTAATGGACATCAGAAGAAAGCTGGGGTGGCAATCCTTATATCAGATCAATTAGATTTTAAGCCAAAGACTATAATAAGAGATGAGGAAGGACACTTCATCATACTCAAAGGGTCTGTCCAACAAGAAGATCTAACAATTTTAAATATCTATGCCCCTAACATGGGAGCAGCCAACTATATAAACCAATTAATAACAAAATCAAAGAAACACATTGACAAGAATACAATAATAGTTGGAGACTTTAATACACCCCTCACTGAAATGGACAGATCATCCAAGCAAAAGATCAACAAGGAAATAAAGGTCTTAAATGACACACTGGAC
>ML105225.1:198143-220394 GCA_003697995.1 Taxidea taxus jeffersonii
AAAAAGCTTCCAGGACAAACAAAAACTGAAAGAATTTGTAAACACCAAACCAGTTCTACAGGAAATATTGAAAGGGGTCCTCTAAGCAAAGAGAGACCCTAAAAGTATCAGAAAGGAACAGAGACAATATACAGTAACAATCACCATACAGGCAATACAATGGCACTAAATTCACATCTCTCAATAGTTACCCTGAACGTAAATGGGCTAAATGCCCCAATCAAAAGACAGGGTTCCAGAATGGATAAAGAAACAAAACCCATCCATATGCTGCCTACAAGAAACTCATTTTAGACCTGAAGACACCTCCAGATTGAAAGTGAGGGGGTGGAAAACAATTTACCATGCTAATGGACATCAGAAGAATGCTGGGGTGGCAATCCTTATATCAGATCAATTAGATTTTAAGCCAAAGACTATAATAAGAGATAAGGAAGGACACTATATCATACTCAAAGGGTCTGTCCAACAAGAAGATCTAACAATTTTAAATATCTATGCCCCTAACATGGGAGCAGCCAACTATATAAACCAATTAATAACAAAATCAAAGAAACACATTGACAAGAATACAATAATAGTTGGAGGCTTTAACACACATCTCACTGAAATGGACAGATCATCCAAGCAAAAGATCAACAAGGAAATAAAGGTCTTAAATGACACACTGGACCAGATGGACATCACAGATATATTCAGAACATTCCATCCCAAAGCAACAGAATACACATTCTTCTCTAGTGCCCATGGAACATTCTCTAGAATAGATCACATCCTGGGTCATAAATCAGGTCTCAACAGGTATCAAAAGATTAGGATCATTCTCTGCATATTTTCAGACCACAATGCTCTGAAGCTAGAATTCAATCACAAGAGGAAATTTGGAAAAAGCACAAATACATGGAGACTCAACAGCATCCTTCTAAAGAATGAATGGGTCAACCAGGAAATTGAATTTCAATTCAATTAAAGAATTGAAAAAAACCATGGAAACAAATGATAATGAAAACACAACGGTCCAAAATCTGTGGGACACAGCAAAGGCAGTCCTGAGAGGAAAATATATAGCGATACAAGCCTATCTCAAGAAACAGGAAAGGTCTCAAATACACAACCTAACCCTACACCTAAAGGAGCTGGAGAAAGAACAACAAAGAAAGCCTAACCCAGCAGGAGAAGAGAAATAATAAAGATTAAAGCAGAAATCAATGAAATAGAAACCAAAAAAAAACAAATCAATGAAACTAGGAGCTGGTTCTTTGAAAGAATTAATAGGATTGATAAACCCCTGGCCAGACTTATCAAAGAGAAAAGAGAAAGGACACAAATAAATAAAATCATGAATGAAAGAGGAGAGATCACAACCAATACCAAAGAAATACAAACAATCATAAGAACATATTATGAGCAACTCTATGCCAACAAATTTGACAATCTGGAAGAAATGGATGCTTTCCTAGAGACATATCAAGTGCCATAACTGAACGAGGAAGAAATAGAAAACCTGAAAAGACCCATAACCAGTAAGGAGATTGAAGCAGTCATCAAAAACCTCCAAACAAACAAAAGCCCAGGGCCAGATGGCTTTCCAGGGGAATTCTACCAAACATTTAAAGAAGAATTAATTCCTATTCTCCTCAAACTGTTCCAAAAAATAGAAATGGAAGGAAAACTTCCAAACTCATTTTATGAGGCCAGCATCACCTTGATCCCCAAACCAGACAAGGATCCCAACAAAAAAGAGAATTACAGATCAATATCCTTGATGAACACAGATGTGAAAATCCTCACCAAAATACTAGCCAGTAGGATCCAACAGTACATTAAAAGGATTATTCACCACGACCAAGTGGGATTTATTCCAGGGCAGCAGGGTTGGTTCAACATCTGCAAATCAATCAATGTGATCCAATATATTAACAAAAGAAAGAACAAGAACCATATGATACTCTCAAAAGATGCTGAAAAAGCATTTGACAAAGTACAACATCCCTTCCTAATCAAAACTCTTCAAAGTGTAGGGATAGAAGGCACATACCTCAATATTATCAAAGCCATCTATGAAAAACCCACTGCAAGTATTATTCTCAATGGAGAAAACCTGAGAGCTTTTCCGTTAAGGTCAGGAACACGGCAGGGATGTCTGCTATCACCACTGCTATTCAACATAGTACTAGAAGTCCTAGCCTCAGTAATCAGACAACAAAAAGAAATTAAAGGCATCCAAATCGGCAAAGAAGAAGTCAAACTATCGCTCTTTGCAGATGATATGATACTATATGTGGAAAACCCAAAAGGCTCCACTCCAAAACTGCTAGAGCTTGTACAGGAATTCAGTAAAGTGTCAGGATATAAAATCAATGCACAGAAATCAGTTGCATTTCTTTACACCAACAACAAGACAGAATAAAGAGAAGTTAAGGAGTCAATCCCATTTACAATTACACCCAAAACCGTAAGATACCTCGGAATAAACCTAACCAAAGAGGCAAATAATCTATACTCAGAGAACTATAAAGTACTCATGAAAGAAATTGAGGAAGACACAAAGAAGTGGAAAAATGTTCCATGCTCATGGATTGGAAGAATAAATATTGTGAAAATGTCTATGCTACCTAAAGCTATCTACACATTTAATGCAATGCCTATCAAAATCCCATCCAATTTTTTCAAAGAAATGGAACAAATAATCCTAAAATTTATATGGAACCAGAAAAGACCTCGAATAGCCAGAGGAATATTGATAAAGAAAGCCAAAGTTGGTGGCATCACAATTCCAGACTTTAAGCTCTATTACAAAGCTGTTATCATCAAGACAGTATGGTACTGGCACAAAAACAGACACATAGATCAATGGAACAGAATAGAGAGCCCAGAAATAGACCTTCAACTCTATGGTCAACTAATCTTCAACAAAGCAGGAAAGAATATCCAATGGAAAAAAGACAGCCTCTTCAACAAATGGTATTGGAAAAATTGGACAGCCACATGCAGAAAAATGAAATTGGACCATTTCCTTACACCACACACGAAAACAGACTCAAAATGGATGAAGGACCTCAACGTGAGAAAGGAATCCATCAAAATCCTTGAGAACACAGGCAGCAACCTCTTCGACCTCAGCCGCAGCATCTTCTTCCTAGGAACAACGCCAAAGGCAAAGGAAGCAAGGGAAAAAACGAACTATTGGGACTTCATCAAGATCAAAAGCTTTTGCACAGCAAAGGAAACAGTCAGCAACACCAAAAGACAACTGACAGAGTAGGAGAAGATATTTGCAAATGACATATCAGATAAAGGGCTAGTATCCAAAATCTATTAAGAGCTTAGCAAACTCAACACCCAAAGAACAAATAATCCAATCAAGAAATGGGCAGAGAACATGAACAGACAGTTCTACAAAGCAGACATCCAGATGGCCAAAAGACATATGAAAAATTGCTCCACATCACTGGGCATCAGGGAAATACAAATCAAAACCACAATAAGATACCACCTCACACCAGTCAGAATGGCTAAAATGAACAAGTCAGGAAATGACAGATGCTGGCGACGATGTGGAGAAAAGGGGAACCCTCCTACACTCTTGGTGGGAATGCAAGGTGGTGCAACCACTCTGGAAAACAGCATGGAGGCTCCTCAAAAAATTGAAATTAGAGCTACCTTATGACCCAGCAATTGCACTACTGGGTATTTACCCTAAAGATACAAAAGTAGTGATCCGAAGGGGCATGTGCACCCGTATGTTTATAGCAACAATGTCCACAATAGCCAAGTTATGGAAAGAACCTAGATGTCCATCAACAGATGAATGGATAAAGAAGATGTGGTATATATATACAATGGAATACTATGCAGCCATCAAAAGAAATGAAATCTTACCATTTGCGACAACATGGATGGAGCTAGAGTGTATTATGCTCAGCGAAATAAGTCAACTGGAGAAAGGCAACTATCACATGATCTCCCTGATATGAGGAAGTGGAGATGCAACGGGGGTGGGGGTTAAGGTGGTAGGAAAAGAAAAAATGAAACAAGATGGGATCGGGAGGGAGACAAACCAAAAGAGACTCTTAATGTCATAAAACAAACTGAGGGGGTTGGGGGGAAAGGGGTTGAGAGAGGGTGGTGGGGTTACATTATATGTTTAAGTAAAAAAAAAAAGCTTAAAAAAAAAAGAAAAAAAAAAAAAAAGTAAGCTACCTAGGAATAAGCCTAACCAAACAGGTAAAGAATCTGTTTTCTGGAAACTACAGAACACTTATAAAAGAAATTGAAGAGGATACAAAGAAATGGAAAACCATCCCATGCTCATTGATTGGAAGAACAAACATTGTTAAAACCTCTATGCTACCCAGAGTAATCTACACATTCAGTTCATTCCCTACCAAAATACTGTAAGCATTTTTCACAGTGCTGGAATTAACAGTCCTAAAATTTGTATGGAACCACAAAAGATCCTGAATTGTCAATAGAACGTTGAAAAAGAAAACCAAATGTGGAGGCATCATAATTCTAGACTTAAGCTCTATTACAAAGCTATATCATCAAAACAGTATGGAACTGGCACAAAAAGAGATGCAAAGGTCAATGGAACAGGGTAGGGAACCCAGAAATGGACCCTCAACACTATGGTTAACTAAACTTCCACAGAATAGGAAAAAGTATCTAATAGAGAAAAAGACAGTCACTTCAATAAATGGTGCTGAGAAAACCAGATAGCCACACCCAAGAGAATGAAACTGGACCATTCTCTTATACCATTCACAAAGATAAACTCAAAATGGATGAAAAGACCTCAGTGTGAGACAGGAATCCATCAGAATAATAGAGGACAACAAAAGTCGTAACTTCTTCAACCTGAACTGCAGCTACTTCTTGCAAGACATATCTGTAAAGGCAAGGGAAACAAAAGCAAATATGAACTAATAGGGCTTCACCAGCATAAAAAGTTTTGCACGGGGGGCCTGGGTGGCTCAGTGGGTTAAAGCCTCTGCCTTTGGCTCAGATCATGATCCCAGGGTCCTGGGATCGAGCCCTGCATCAGTCTCTCTGCTCAGCAAGGAGCCAGCTTCCCCTCTCTCTCTGCCTGCCTCTCTGCCTACTTGTCATCACTGTCTGTCAAATAAATAAATAAAACCTTTAAAAAAAAAAGCTTTTGCACAACAAAGGAAATGGTTGACAAAACTGAAAGGCAACCTATGGGAGAGGAGAAGATACTTGCAAATGTCTTATCAGACAGTGTCCAAAATCTATAACAAACTCATCAAATTCAGAAATTGTGCCATTTACAATAACATGGATGGAATTAGAGAGTATTATGCTAGGTGAAATAAGTTAGTCAGAGAAGGACAAATGCCATATGCTTTCACCCATGTGGAATTTAAGAAACAAAACAGATGAACATAAGGGAAGGGGAGTTAAAATAAAATAAGATGAAAACAGAGATCTTAACTCTAGCAAATACTGAGGATTGCTGAAGGGAAGGTGAGTGGGGGGATGTGGTAATTTGGGGATAGGCATTATGGAGGGTACTTGATGTGATGAGCACTGGGTGTTATATGCAACTGATGGTTCACTAAATTTGAAGCTGGTGATACATTATATATTAACTAAAATGTATTTAAATAAATTTTTAAAATACCACCAGCAGTTTTCAAAGAGCCAGAACAAGCATTTCTAAATTTGTATGGGATGACAAAAATCCCCAAACAGCCAAAGCAATACTGAAAAAGAAAGACAAAGCTGGAAGCATCATGATTCCAGATTTTGAGCTATATTCAAAGCTGTGATCAAGACAGTATGGCACTGGCACAAAAACAGACATATAAATCAATGGAACAAAACAGAAAACCCAGAAATGGACGCACAGTTCTGTAGTCAACTAACCTTGATAAAGAAGTAAAGAATTGGGGTGCCTAGGTAGCTCAGTGGGTTAAAGCCTCTATCTTCGGCTCAGGTCATGATCCCAGGGTCCTGGGATCGAACCCCGTATTGGGCTCTTATCAGTGGGGAGCCTGCTTCCCCCCCTTCCCCTTCTCTGCCTGCCTCTCTGCCTACTTGTGATCTCTGTCTGTCAAATAAATAAAATCTTTAAAAAAACAAAAAAAAGAAGGAAAGAATTTTCAGTGGAAAAAAAGGCGTTGTCTTCAACAAATGGTGTTGGGAAAACTGGACAGCAACATGCAGAAGAATGAAACTGGACCACTTCTTTATACTATACACACAAATAAATTCAAAAGGAGTGAAAAACCTCAATGTGAGACAGGAATCCATCAAAGTCCTAGAGAAGAACCAGACAGTTGCCTCTTTGATCTCAGCCACAGTAACTTCTTGCTAGACAGGTCTACAAAGGCAAGGGAAATAAAGGTAAAATTGAACTACCAGGAATTCAAGATAAAAAACTTTGCACAGCAAATGAAACAGCTGACATAACTAAAAGGCAACCTATGGGATAGGAGAAGATATCTGCAAATCACATATCACACAAAAGGCTATAAAGAACTTATCAAACTCAACACCAAAAAAAAAACAAAGAATCCAAAAAAACAAAAAACAAAAAACAAAAAACAAACAAAAAAAAGTGGGCAGAAGACAGGAACAGACACTTCTCCAAAGAAGATATCTTCTTAGATAGCCAACAGGCACATAAATAGATGCTCAACATCACTAGGAATCACTTAGCATCAGGGAAATAAAAATCAAAAGCGTGATAATATATCACCTCACACCTGTCAGAATGACTAAATTAATAACACAAAAAAGAACAAGTGTAGCTGAGGATGTGGAGAAAGGGGAACCTCCTTGCACTGCTGGTGGGAATGCAAATTGGTGCAACTACTGTGGAAAATAGTATGGATATTTCCCCAAAAAGTTAAAAATAGAACTACTTTACAATCCAGCAATTTACTGGTATTTACCCAAAAGGATACAAAAGTGCAGATTCAAAAGGGTACATGTAGCCCGATGTTCCAGTATTATCAACAATAGCCAAGCATGGAAAGAGCCCAAATATCTACTGACTGTTGAAGGGATAAAGATGTGGTATATACATACAATGGATTACTTAGCCATCAAAATGAATGAACTCTTGCCATTTGCAATGAAATGGATGGAGCTAGAGTGCATTATGGTAAGCAAAATAAGTCAGCCGGAGAAGGACAAATACCATAAAATTTCACTCATATGCGGAATTTAAGAAAAAAAAAAACAGATAAACATATGGGAAGGGGAAATAAAAGAGGGAATACACCATGAGACTCAGAGAACAAACTGAGGGTTGACAGAAGTAGGTGGGCGGTGGATTGGGTTAGATGGGTGATGGGTATTAAGGAGGCCACCTGGTGTGTTGAGCACTGGGGGTTATATGGAAGTGATGAATTATTATATTTGACTTCTGAAAATACTATTAGACTGTATGTTAAATAACTAGAATTTAAATAAAAATTTGAGGGAAAAATAGGGGTGCCTGGGTAGCTCAGTTGGTTAAGCATCTGCCTTCGGCTCAGGTCATGATTCCCTGCTTCTCCCTCTCCCTCCCTCCCTCCCTTTCTCTCTCTCAAATAAATACAGGATATCTTTTTTTAAAAATCAACAATCAATCAATCAATCAATCAATGAATAAGAAAATGGTTAAGGGAACTTAGCGACACCTTCAACACAATAACATTTGCATGGTAGGGACCCCAGAATGAGAAGAGAGAGAAAAGGGAGCAGAACATGAATTTTGAAAAACTAATAGTTGAAAACTTCCCAAATCTGGGGAAGGAAACAGAAAATAAAAATCCAGATCCAGGAGGTAAAGAGAACCCCCCAAAAATTAACAAAGGAGGTCCACAACAAGACACATAATAACTAAAATGGCAAAAACTAGTGATAAAGAGAGTTTTTAAAGCATCAAAAGAAAACACATAAGGGAAACTCTATAAGGTTATCAGTGGATTTTTCAGGAGAAACCCTGAAGACCAGAAGGGAGTGATATCATATATTCAAAGTGCTGAAAGGAAAAACTCTGCAGCCAAAGAATAGTCTATCCAGGAAGGCTATCATTAAAAATAGGTGAGACAGAGTTTCCTGGCCAAAAGAAGTTTAAAGGAATTTATCACCACCAAACCAAACTTACAAGATGTAATAAATGGGACTTTCTGAGCAGAAAGGAAAGACCATAAAGAGGAGTAAGAAGAGTAGGAAGCAAAATGCAGTAAATTAACATTCAGACAAGACATTCACAAAAGATAAGGATATAAAAGTATGACACCATACACCTAAAACATGGGTGGGAGAAGAACAAAAAATTAGTGCTTTTAGAATGTGTTCAAACTTAAGCAACTATCAACTTAATGTAGAGTGCTATATATAAGATGTTATATATAAACCTAACGATAACCACACATCAAACCTGTTAACAAGTATGCAAAAAATAAACAGAAAGAAATCCAAAAATATCACTAAAGAAAGCCAGCAGACCCAAGAGAGAAGGGAGAGCAAAAGAAGAAAGGACAGAAGACCTGCAAAAACAAACATAAAACAAGTAACAAAATGGCAATAAATACATACCTATGAATAATTACTTGGACTGTAAATGGACTAAATGCTCCAATCAAAAGATACTGGGTGATGGAATAGACAAAAACCCAAGACCCATCTATATGCTGCCTACAAGACATTCATTTCAGCCCTAAAGACACAGGCAGATTCAAAGTGAAGGAACTGAAAGGCATTTATCATGCAAATGGAAGTGAAAAGAAAACCAAGGTAGTAATACTTTTATCAGACAAAATTGACTTTAAAACAAATACAGTAGACAAAGAAGCACACTACATAATTATAAAGGGAACAATCTAACAAGAAAATACAGTAACTGTAAATATTTATGTAGCCAATATGGGAGAACATAAATACATAAAGGATGTAATAATCACCATAATGGAGAAAATCTATAGTTGTACAATACTAAGGAACTTTAACAACACACGTCAATAGATAGATCATCCAAAAAGAAACCAATAAGGAAACAATGGATATGAATGACACATCAGACCAGATGGATCTCAAGATATATTCAGAATATTCCAACCTAAAACAGCAGATTATGCATTCTTTTCAGGTACACATGGAACATTCTCCAGAACAGATCAAATTTTAGGACACAAAAAAAGTTTCAACAAATTCCAAAAGATCCAAGTTATACCATGTAACTTTTCTGACCACAATGCTATGAAATTAGAAATTATGTACAAGAAAAAATCTGAAAAGAATGCAAATACACGGAAATAACATGTGAATAAATAATTAATAGATTAACCAAGAAATAAAAAAAGAAATAAAAAATACATGGAGAAAACGGAAATGAAAACACAACAGTCCAGAATCTTTGGGATGCAGCAAAAGCTTTTCTAAGAGGGAAGTTAATAGTAAGACAAGCCCACCTCAACAATAGAGAAAAATCTCAGACAAAAAAAAATAACCTTACACTTAAAGAAGTTAAAAAAATAAAGATTAAAGAAAATCCAAAAGAAGGAAGGAAGGAGGAAGGAAAGAAACAGAATGGATCAATAAAACAGATCGCATTCTTTGAAAAGATCAACAAAATTGATAAACCCTTTGTCTGACTCACTGTGAGAGGACTCAAACACAGAAATGAAAGAGGACAAACACCACCACAAAAATACAAAGGTTCATAAAAAAAAATTATATCCCAACAAATTGAAAAACATAGAGAAATGGATAATTTTCTAGAAATAATGTAACCTCTCAAAACTGAATCAGGAAAAAATAGAAAATTTAAGTAGACAATTACCAGAAATGATATTATTCAGTAATCAAAAAACTCCAACAAACAAAAGTCCAGGACCAGATGGCTTCAGAGGGGGAATTCTACCAACATTTAGAGAAGAGTTCATATCTATTCTTTCCAAACTATTTAAAAAAAGAAAATGGAAAAGGAAAGAAGTTTCCAAATTCATTCTATGAGACCAGCATTAACCTGATACCAAAACCAAATAAATACACCATTAAAAAAGAGAACTAAAGGGGAACCTGGGTGGCTCAGTGGGTTAAAGCCTCTGCCTTTGGCTCAGGTCATAATCCCAGGGTCCTGGGATCGAGCCCCACATCAGGCTCTCTGCTCAGCAGGGAGCCTGCTTCCTCCTTCTCTCTCTCTCTCTCTGCCTGCCTCTGTGCCTACTTGTGATCTCTATCTCTTAAATAAATAAAATCTTAAAAAAAAAAGAGAGAGAGAACTACAGGCCAGTATCCCTGATGAACACGGATACACAAGTCCTCAATAAAATACTAGCAAACTGATTCCAACAACGTATTAAAATAATCACTCAGGGAAGGAGTCAAGATGGCGGAGAAGTAGCAGGCTGAGACAACATCAGGCAGCAGGAGATCAGCTAGATAGCTTATCAAACCATTCAGAACACCTACGAATCCAAAAGGAGATCGAAGAGAAGAAGAGCAACAATTCTAGAAACAGAAAATCGACCACTTTCTGAAAGGTAGGACCAGCGGAGAAGTGAATCCAACGCAACAGGAAGAGAGACCCCGGGGGGAGGGGCCGGCTCCTGGCAGGCGGCAGAGCTATGGAGCACAAAATCAGGACTATTAAAAAAGTCTGCTCCATGGAGGGACATCGCTCCAGAGGCTAAACTGGGGTGAAGACCTTGCGGGGACAGCGTGGCCTCAGGTCCCATGGGGTCGCAGAAGGATCGGGGGTGTCTGAGTGTCGCAGAGCTCACAGGTATTAGAGCGGGGAAGCCAGCTGTGGAGACAGAGCCAAGGAGTGAGCTCTCAACTTGGGGTTACCTTGAACCATAATCCGTGACACAGGCTGGTGCTCTGTGCGTGGGATCCCCACAAGATCCGGGGAGACTCGGACCCGGGGATCTGCGGGGTTCAGAGACTCCAGGTGGGGCTCTGTGCCAGAGACAGAGACGCTTGGTCACGGCCTGGGTGACCTTGGAGTGCAGCCAGAGGCCAGTGAGACAGGAGTGATTGCGCGCGATTTTCTCCAAGCGCGGCTGCAGGCCAGGGAGAAGGGAGTGATTAAGTGCTTTTCTCTGAAGGAGCACTGAAGAGTGGGGCCCTGAGTTCTCCGCTCCTCCGGGCCGGAGACTGGGAGGCCACCATTTTCATTCCCATCCTCCAGAACTCTACGGAAAGTGTTCAGGGAACAAAAGCTCCTGAAAGGGAACCCGAGCAGATTACTTAGCCTGGCCCCTGGTCAGGGCAGTGCAATTCCATCTGGGGCAGAGACACTTAAAAATCACTACAATAGGCCCTTCCCCCAGAAGATCAACAAGAAATCCAGCCAAGACCAGGTTCACTTACCAAGGAGAACAGCGGAATTCCAGAGGAGGAGAAAGCAAAGCATGGAATTCATAGCTTTCTCCCCATGAATCTTTAGTCTTGCAAAGCAAATTAATTTTTTTAACTTTTTTTTCTCTTCTGCTAATTTTTTTAAATTTTTATCCTTTCCTCTTTTAACGTTTCTTAACTAGTTTATCTTAATAACTTTCTTAAAAAAATCTTTTTTGAGCCTTTATTATCATAGTAATATTTTATCCTTCATTGTATCTAACTTTATTCTTTGTATACACACAAGGGTTTCTTTCTTCTAAAAAATTTGGGGTACAACTTCTTCTAATAGATCAAAATACACCCTAAATCTAGCAACGGGCTTGATCTAGTCTCCAGCCCAAGCAAGTTCTCTCCACTTTCTTTTTTTTTATTCTCCCTACCAACTTACCTTATCAACTCCTTTGTTAGAAATTTATTTATTTATTTTAAAGATTTTATCTATTTATTTAACACAGAGAGATCACAAGTAGGCAGAGAGGCAAGCAGAGAGAGAGGAAGGGAAGCAGGTTCCTTCCTAAGCAAAGAGCCCAAAGCGGGGCTCGATCCCAGGACCCTGGGATCATGACCTGAGCCAAAGGCAGAGGCTTTAACCCACTGAGCCACCCAGGTGCCCCTCATTTGTTAGAAATTAAAAAAAAATTTTTTTTCATCTTTACAGTCATATTTCATCCCTTCATTGTGTTTACCTTTATGTTTTTCATTCTTTAAAATTTGGGGAGGGAGTTTCTTCTAAGAGCAGAAATACTCCCAAAATTAAATGGGTGACCCTGTTCTAGTCACCACTCTAATATATAGAAGTTTTTTTTTCTTTTGTTATATTTCTTCTTTATTTGTGTTCTCTTTTAATTTTTTTTCTCTTTTCTGAACTTCTTTTTACCTCCTTTCTCCACCCACCCCAATATTTGGGGTCTCTTCTGATTTGGTTAAAGCACATTTTCCTAGGGTCTTTGCCACCCATTTAGTATTTCATTTGCTCCTTCATATATTCTTATCTGGACAAAATGACAAGGCAGAAAAACTCACCACTAAAAAAAGAACAGGAGGCAGTACTGAAGGCTAGGCACTTAATCAATACAGACATTGGTAATTATGTCACATCTAGAATTCAGGATGACAATTCTCAAAATTCTAGCTGGGCTTGAAAAAGGCATGGAAGATACTAGAGAAACCCTGTCCGGAGAAATAAAAGCCCTTTCTGGAGAAATAAAAGAATTAAGATCTAACCAAGTTGAAATATAAAAAAGCTATTAATGAGGTGCAATAAAAAATGGAGGCTCTTACTGCTAGGATAAATAAGGCAGAAGAAAGAATTAGTGATATAGAAGACCTAATGACAGAGAATAAAGAAGCTGAGCAAAAGAGAGACAAACAACTACTGTACCATGAGGGGAGAATTCGAGAGCTAAGTGATACCATAAGATGAAACAACATTAGAATAATTGGGATTCCAGAAGAAGAAGAAAGAGAGAGGGGAGCAGAAGGTATATTGGAGAGAATTATCGTAGAGAATTTCCCTAATATAGTGAAGGGAACAAGCATCAAAATCCAGGAGGTGCAGAGAATCCCCCTCAAAATCAATAGGAATAGGTGCACACCCCGCCATCTAATATAAAATTTACAAGTCATAGCGACAAAGAGAAAATCCTGAAAGCAGCCCGGGACAAGAAGTCTGTAATATACAGTGGTAAAAATAGTAGATGGGCAGCAGACTTATCCACAGAGACCTGGCAGGCCAGAAAGAACTGGCATGATATATTCAGAGCACTAAACGAGAAAAACATGCAGCCGAGAATACTATATCCAGGTAGGTTATCATTGAAAATAGAAGGAGAGATAAAAAGCTTCCAGGACAAACAAAAACTGAAAGAATTTGCAAACACCAAACCAGCTCTACAGGACATATTGAAAGGGGTCCTCTAAGCAAAGAGAGACCCTAAAAGGATTAAAATCAGAAATGAACAGAGACAATATACATTAACAGTCACCTTATAGACAATACAATGGCACTAAATTCATATCTCTCAATAGTTACCCTGAACGTAAATGGGCTAAATGCCCCAATCAAAAGACACAGGGTTTCAGAAGGATAAAAAAACAAAACCCATCAATATGCTGCCTATAAGAAACTCATTTTAGACCCGAAGACACCTCCAGATTGAAAGTGAGGGGGTGGAAAACATTTACCACGCTAATGGACATCAGAAGAAAGCTGGGGTGGCAATCCTTATATGAGATCAATTAGATTTTAAGCCAAAGACTATAAGAAGAAATGAGGAAGGACACTATATCATACTCAAAAGGTCTGTCCAACAAGAAGATCTAACAATTTTAAATATCTATGCCCCTAACATGGGGGCAGCCAACTATAGAAACCAATTAATAACAAAATAAAAGAAACACATTGACAATAACATAATAATAGTAGGAGACTTTAACAGTCCCCTCACTGAAATGGACAGATTGTCCAAGCAAAAGATCAACAAGGAAATAAAGGCCTTAAATGACACAATGGACCAGATGGACATCACAGATATATTCAGAACATTCCATCCCAAAGCAACAGAATACACATTCTTCTCTAGTGCCCATGGAACATTCTCCAGAATAGATCACATCCTGGGTCATAAATCAGGTCTCAACAGGTATCAAAAGATTGGGATCATTCCCCGCATATTTTCAGACCACAACGCTCTGAAGCTAGAACTCAATCACAAGAGGAAATTTGGAAAGAGCCCAAATACATGGAGACTCAACAGCATCCTTCTAAAGAATGAATGGGTCAACCAGGAAATTAAAGAAGAATTGAAAAAATTCATGGAAACAAATGATAATGAAAACACAATGGTCCAAAATCTGTGGGACACAGCAAAGGCAGTCCTGAGAGGAAAATATATAGCGATACAAGCCTTTCTCAAGACACAGGAAAGGACTCAAATACACAACCTAACCCTACACCTAAAGGAGCTCGAGAAAGAACAACAAAGAAAGCCTAAACCCAGCAGGAGAAGAGAAATAATAAAAAGAAATAATAAAGCAGAAATCAATGAAATAGAAACAAACAACAACAATAAAAAAATACAACAAATCAATGAAACTAGGAGCTGGTTCTTTGAAAGAATGAATATGATTGATAACCCCCTGGCCAGACTTATCAAAAAGAAAAGAGGAAGGACCCAAATAAATACAATCATGAATGAAAGAGGAGAGATCACAACCAATACCAAAGAAATACAAACAATTACAAGAACATATTGTGAGGAACTCTATGCCAACAAATTTGACAATGTGGAAGAAATGGATGCTTTCCTAGAGACATAGAAACTGCAAAAACTGAACCAGGAAGAAATAGAACACCTGAAGAGACCCATAACCAGTAAGGAGATTGAAGCAGTCATCAAAAATCTCCAAACAAACAAAAGCCCAGGGCCAGATGGCTTCCCAGGGAATTTCTACCAAACATTTAAAGAGGAATTAATTCCTATTCTCCTCAAACTGTTCCAAAACATAGAAATGGAAGGAAAACTTCCAAACTCATTTTATGAGGCAGGCATCACCTTGATCCCCAAACCAGACAAGGATCCCATCAAAAAAGAGAATTACAGACCAATATCCTTGATGAACACAGATGCGAAAATCCTCACCAAAATACTAGCCAATAGGATCCAACAGTACATTAAAAGGATTATTCGCCACGACCAAGTGGGATTTATTCCAGAGCAGCAAGGTTGGTTCAACATCGCAAATCAATCAATGTTACAATACGTCAACAAAAGAAAGAACAAGAACCATATGATACTCTCAATAGATGCTGAAAAAGCATCTGACAAAGTACAACATCCCTTCCTAATCAAAACTCTTCAAAGTGTAGGGATAGAAGGCACATACCTCAATATTATCAAAGCCATCTATGAAAAACCTACCGCAAGTATCATTCTCAATGGAGAAAAACTGAGAGCTTTTCCGTTAAGGTCAGGAACACGCCAGGGATGTCCGTTATCACGACTACTATTTAACATAGTACTTGAAGTCCTAGCCTCAGCAATCAGACAACAAAAAGAAATTAAATGCATCCAAATTGGCAAAGAAGAAGTCAAACTATCACTCTTTGCAGATGATATGATACTTTATGTGGAAAATCCAAAAGACTCCACTCCAAAACTGTTAGAGCTTGGACAGGAATTCAGTAAAGTGTCAGGATATAAAATCAATGCACAGAAATCAGTTGCATTTCTTTACACCAACAACAAGACAGAATAAAGAGAAGTTAAGGAGTCAATCCCATTTACAATTACACCCAAAACCGTAAGATACCTCGGAATAAACCTAACCAAAGAGGCAAAGAATCTATACTCAGACAACTATAAAGTACTCATGAAAGAAACTGAGGAAGACACAAAGAAATGGAAAAATGTTCCATGCTCATGGATTGGAAGAATAAATATTGTGAAAATGTCTATGCTACCTAAAGCTATCTACATATTTAATGCAATGCCTATCAAAATCCCATCCAATTTTCAAAGAAATGGAACAAATAATCCTAAAATTTATATGGAACCAGAAAAGACCTCGAATAGCCAGAGGAATATTGAAAAAGAAAGCCAAAGTTGGTGGCATCACAATTCCAGACTTTAAGCTCTATTACAAAGCTGTCATCATCAAGACAGTATGGTACTGGCACAAAAACAGACACATATATCAATGGAACAGAATAGAGAGCCCAGAAATAGACCCTTAACTCTATGGTCAACTAATCTTCGACAAAGCAGGAAAGCATGTCCAATGGAAAAAAGACAGTCTCTTCAACAAATGATGTTGGGAAAATTGGACAACCACATGCAGAAAAATGAAATTGGACCACTTCCTTACACCACACACGAAAATAGACTCAAAATGGATGAAGGACCTCAATGTGAGAAAGGAATCCATCAAATCCTTGAGGAGAACACAGGCAGCAACCTCTTTGACCTCAGCTGCAGCAACTTCTTCCTAGGAACAACGCCAAAGGCAAGGGAAGCAAGGCAAAAAATGAACTATTGGGACTTCATCAAGATCAAAAGCTTTTGCACAGCAAAGGAAGCAGTCAACAAAACCAAAAGACAACTGACAGAGTGGGAGAAGATATTTGCAAACGACATATCAGATAAAGGGCTAATATCCAAAATCTACAAAGAGCTTAGCAAACTCAACACCCAAAGAACAAATAATCCAATCAAGAAATGGGCAGAAGACATGAACAGACAGTTCTACAAAGAAGACATCCAGATGGCCAACAGACACATGAAAAAGTGCTCCACATCACTGGGCATCAGGGAAATACAAATCAAAACCACAATGAGATACCACCTCACACTAGTCAGAATGGCTAAAATTAACAAGTCAGGAAATGACAGATGCTGGCGACGATGTGGAGAAAGGGGAACCCTCCTACACTCTTGGTGGGAATGCAAGGTGGTGCAACCACTCTGGAAAACAGCATGGAGGTTCCTCAAAAAATTGAAAATAGAGCTACCTTATGACCCAGCAATTGCACTACTGGGTATCTATCCTAAAGATACAAACGTAGTGATCCGAAGGGACACATGCACCCAAATGTTTATAGCAGCAATGTCCACAATAGCCAAGTTATGGAAAGAACCTAGATGTCCATCAACAGATGAATGGATAAAGAAGATGTGGTATATATATACAATGGAATACTATGCAGCCATCAAAAAATGAAATCTTGCCATTTGTGACGACATGTATGGAATTAGAGGGTATTATGCTTAGCAAAATAAGTCAGTCGGAGAAAGACAACTATCATATGATCTCCCTGATATGAGGAAGTGGAGATGCAACAGGGGTGGGGGTTAAGGGGGTAGGAAAAGAATAAATGAAACAAGATGGGATCAGGAGGGAGACAAACCAAAAGAGACTCTTAATGTCATAAAACAAACTGAGGGGGATGGGGGGAGGGGTGTTGGGAGAGGGTGGTGGGGTTATATTATATTTTTAAATAAAAATAAAAATGTTAAAAAAAAAGAATGAGAGTTCAGAAGGGACTTAATTTGGAGCACAAGTAGATCTTGATATTACAAATGGTGTATTGTAAGATACAGTGTTCATATATCACCCTTATCTCTGTGGCCTAACTTGGAGGTGCCTACAGAGAGTTCTCATATATAGTGATGCTCTGAAACATTTTCAAGAAATGGAGTACAAGAGACCAAATGTTACAACAAAAATATGTCCCTATTGCTATTATCACTCAACCAATTCCAAGAGATTTAGGAGCTGGGAGCTAGGAACTGACTGGATGAAGACCAAATATATGTGAGAAACATATTTCGGTCATCTGAATGACCAACTGTATATTTTTGTAAATCATAATATCACAGTGTGTTTCCATGCGTGTATGTATGTGATTAAATCAGAAAAATATGAACCTTAAAAAAAATAATCACTCACCATGAACAAGTGGAATTTATTCAAGTGTGATTCAATAGTCACAAATCAGAGTGATACATCACATCAAAAAGAGAAAAAACAAAAACCATACAATCATTTCAATAGATGCAGAAAAAGTAAGTGGTGAAGTATAACATCCATTCAGAAAAAAAACAAAACCACAACAAAGTAGGTGTAAAGGGAACACACCTCAACATAGTAAAGGTCACATATGAAAAACCCACAGCTAACATAAATGGAGAAAACTGAGAGCTTTCTACCTAAGAGCAGGAAAAAGATGTCCAGTCTCACCACTTTAATTCAACATAATACTGCAAATTCTAGCCAAAGTAATCAGACAAAATAAATAAATAAGAATCCAAATCAGTAAGAATGAAGTAAAAGTTTCACTATTTGTGAATGACATGATATTCTCTCTCTCTCTCTCTCTCTCTCTCTATATATATATTAAAAAAAAAAAACAACAAACCTAAAACCCCATTAAGGAAAAAAAAACACTACTAGAACTGATAGATGAATTCAGTAAGGTTTCAGGACACAAGATTACCTATACACTAATAATGAAGCAACAGAAAGAGAAATTAAGAAAACAATGTCAGGTGTCCTGAATGGCACGATCGGTTGGGCATCCAACTCTTGGATTCAGGTTGGCTCGTGATCCCAGAGTCGTAAGATCTAGCCCTACATTGGTCTCCCCACTCAGCATGGAGTCTGCCTGAAATCTTTCTTTCTCTCCCTTTGCCCTTCCCACTTGTGCTCTCTCTCTCTCTCCCTCTGACATAAATAAATCTTTAAAAAAAAAAAAAAGGAAAGAATCCTATTAATCCTACTCACAACTGCACCAAAAATAACATATCTGGGAATAAACTTAACTAGAGAGGTGAAAGACCTGCTATCTGAAAACTATAAAACACCAATGAAAGAAACTGAAGATAATACAATTGGAAAGATATTCCATGCTCATGGATTGAGAGAACAAATTTTATTAAAATGTGGATATTACCCCAAGCAATCTACATACTTAATATAGTTCCTACCAAAATACAAAAGCATTTTTCACAGAACCAGAACAAACAATCCTAAAATTTGTATAGAACCACAAAAGACCCTAAATAGCCAAAGCAACCTTGAAAAAGAACACACTGAATGCATCAGAATCCCAGATTTCAAGTTATACTACAAAACTGTAGTAATCAAAATAGTTGGTAATCACACACAAAACAAACAGACCAATGGAGCAGAACAGAAAACCTAGAAATAACCCCATGAATATATGGTCAATTGATCTTTGACAAAGGAGGCAAGAATATGCAATAGGAAGTAGTTTCTTCAACTAACAGTGCTGGGAAAACTGTGAGAGCCACACGCAAAGACTAAAACTGGACCACTTTCTTATACCATATACAAAAATAAACTCAAAGTGGACTGAACACCTAAATGTGAGACCTGAAACAAAAATCCCATGAGACAGCATAGGGGATAATTCTCTGAAATTGGCTGTAGCAACATTTTTCTAGGTGGGTCTCCTGAGGCAAGGGGAACAAAAGCAAAAATAAACTGTTGTTATTACATCAAATAAAAGGTTTCTGCACAGCAAAGGAAAAAATCAACAAAACTAAAAGAAACCTACTGAACGGGAAAGGATATTTGCAAATGACATATCTGATAAAGCGTTAGTATCCAAAATAAATGAAGAACTAACAAAACTTAATACCAAAAGAAAAGAAAATAATCCAACTTGAAAATGGGCAGAAGGCATGAACAGACATTTTTCTGAAAAAGATATCCAGATGGCCAACAGACATGTAAAGATGCTCAACATAACTTATCTTTAGGGAAATGCAAATCATTACCACATGAGATATTACCTCACATCTGTCAGAATGGCTAAAATAAAAAACATAAGAAATAACAACTGTTGGCCAGGATGTGGAGAAAAATGTACCCTCATGTACTGTTGGTAGGAATGCAATCTGGTGCAGCCACTCTGGAAAACAGTTTGGAGGTTTCTCAAAGATTAAAAATAGAATTATCATACAATATAGTTAATTCTACTACTGGCTATTTATCCAAAGAATACAAAAACACCAATTCAAAAAGATATGTGCACCTCTATGTTTATTGCACTGTTATTTACAATAGCCAAACTGGGGAAGCAATCCAAGTAGATGAATGGATAAAGATCTGGAGAGTGTGTGTGTGTGTGTGTGTGTGTGTGTACATATATACAGTAAAGTATTACTCTCATTTGCAACAACATGGATGGATCTAGAGAGTATAATGTTAAGTGAAATAAATCAGTCAGAAAGAGACAAATATCATATGATTTCATTCATGTGGAATTTCAGAAAATAAAAAACAAATGAGTAAAGAGAAAAAGAGACCAAAAAACCACACTCTTAAATAGAAAACTTACGGTTACCAGAGGAGAGATGGGTGGAGGGAAGAGTAAAACAGGTGAAGGGGATTAAGTGTACACTTATCCTGATGAGCATTAAGTAATGTACAGAATTGTTCATTGACAATTGTACTGACAATTGACAAGTGTGTATTGTACACTTGATATTAATATGACAGTGTATGTTAATTATAGGGGAATTAATCTTTGAAAAGAGAACCCATACGGGAAAGGAAAAGAACAAATGGAAATATTTCTATTTGCAAATGACATGGTACGTATATAGGAAATCAAAAGTACTCCACTAAAAGCTATTAGAACTAATAAAAGAGTTCAGCAAGATTGGAGGATATAAGATCAGTTTGCAAAAATTAATGGTATTTCTATAGCAGAAATGAACAAATCAAATATAAAATTAAGAAATAATATATACTTACATTTATAATCACGTGAAAAATAAAATACTTACAAATGAATTTTCAAAGGAAAAACAAAACTTATACCCTGAAAACTACATTGCTAGAAGAAATTAAGGATTTAAGTAAATGGAAAGACACTCTGTCCATGGATCACAAAACAAAACATTGTCAAATGACAGTACTCCCAAATTATATGAAGATTCAATACAAACCCTATTAAAATCCCGTCTGGCTTCTTTACAGAAATTGAAAAACTAATCCTAACAAATGGAAATGGAAGAGGCCCAGCATAGCCAACAAGATCTTGAAAAAGAATAAGCTGGAAGACACACTCTGAATTTCAAAACTTACTTCATAAAGCAGCAGTCATCAAGAAAATGTGGTTTGGGTATAAGGACAGACACAGAGATCAATTAAGTAGAATTAAGAGTCCCAAAATAAACCCATATATCTATGCTCAATTTATATTCGACAAGGATGCAGGGACCACTTAAGGGGGAAAGAATAGTTTTTTCCACAAATGGTGCTGGGATAACTGTTAAGTTTACATAAATAGGAATGAAGTTGGACCCTAAATAATGCAATATATAAAAATTAACTCAAAATTAACTGCAGACCTATCAAAGGACTGATGAATGGATACAGAAGAGGTAGTATAAATATAATGGATTATTACTCAGCCATCAAAAAGAATGAAATCTTGCCATCTGCCAACGATGTGGATGGACTTAGAGGGTTTTATGCTAAGCAAAGTCAGTCAGTCAGGGAAAGACAAATACCACATGAGATCACTCATATGTGGAATTTAAGAAACAATACAGATGAATGTAAGGGAAGGGAAGGAAAAATAAAGTAAGACAAAATCAGAGAGGGAGGCAAACCATAAGCATTATTAACTAAAGGACACAGACTGAGGGTTGCTTAAGGGGAGGTAGGTGGAGGATAGTGTAAATGGGTGATGGGAGTTAAGGAAAGCACTTGATGTAATGTGCATTGGATGTTATATGCAACTGATGGATTACTAATTTCTACCCTTAAAAATAATAATACACTAACTGTTAATTAAATTGATTTTAAGTAGATTAATTAATTAAATGTAGACCTAAAGCTACTAGCTAAAACTATAAAACTGTTACTAGAAAAGGTAAGTATAGATGAGAAAAGATAGAGGAAGAGTAATGGACCCTATTTCAACCGAAACCCTGAATTGAGCTGGATATCAAGAAGACTCTGAATACCCACGAAATAAGCCTGAAATAAGCCTGAGAAGTAAGATGAGACATCTGGATCTATACAAACAGAGTATCTCCAGCGGTTGGTTTCCAGGTATGAAGTGGGGAACAGTGACTCTGCGGGGAGATATGCACTACCAGGAAATATAAATGGCATGACCTATCTCAGGAAATGGAGACCCACAGCACAATAAGCAACAAAACAGCCTCCAAGCAGACCTGTTCTGAAGCAGCTGTTATAGAACTGTCTGAAGAGGTCAGTGAAGTATCTGGACAGCAGTGATGGGAAGACTGACAGACAGGAAACTGAGGGCAAATGCCAGGAATTTGGAAAAGGATTCCAGGCCTTCAACCAAAGAAAGGGTTAGGCCAGCTTCTACAACCTTGAACA
>RCUC01144448.1:0-19733 GCA_003697995.1 Taxidea taxus jeffersonii
TGGAGCCATTGAGGGAGAATTTGGGAGGCACCCGGAAGAGCTAGAATCTCAGGGCTCCTACGGGACCCTTGAAGGCCATGGGAGGTCACCTGTTCCACACAGCAAATGACAGCTGATGGACCCTTGCCTATAGGGACAGCGTCACTTTCTCTGCTCCCTTGGAGACTCAGGGTAGAATACCTCTGTGACAGCCCCGTTATTTTTCTCCAGCATCTGTAAACCTCCACTGTTCCTACTGGCTGTGGACACACAGCCCAATGAAGAAATACCACCTTACGTGTTTACTTATTTAAGATTTTGTTTATTTATTTATTTACTTACTTACTTACCCAAGAGCGAGTGAGCGAGAGAGGGAGAGGGAACACGAGAGCACAAGCAGGGAGGGGCAGCAGGCAGAGGGAGAAGCAGGCTTCTTGCTGAGCCAGGAGCCCAGTGTGGGACTCGATCCCAGGACCCCAGGATCATGACCTGAGCCAAAGGCAGAAGCTTCATCAACAGCAGGTGTCCCGAAATGCCACCTTTAATCAGAATTTATCCATTGAGAGGTGTTCACCGTTCTAATTAGCTGAACCAATAATTTTGGGTTAGTATTTGTTAGCTGTTTCCAGAATCATGAAAATGACTGGGACCCTTTACCCAACCCCGCCCCGCCCCCACTCCTTACATGGCCCGAATTTCAAATACCGCCATGTGCCTTTACTTCAATGCATCTGTTTAAACATTCCAGCATACAATGTTTGAGTTCCTTTTCCCATGTTCCAACGTTTCCTTGCCAAAAAAAAAAAAAAGGAAAAAACAAAACAAAACAAAAACAACCTAACTCTCGTGCGTGATGTTTTTAAGCATGAAATACGTGTTCAGTAGCTCCTTCCATGGACGTAGGACCTGCCCAGTGGAAACAAAGCAATGCTTTCCTCCAGGGTGCTCTCTCTCTAGCGCAGAACATGGGGACGTTCTGTAGGTCTGCCTGCGGCACACTGCAGGCCATCCACTTAGTAATAAAAAAAACAAAAACAAGAAATTGCTGCGTTCCGTTTTCCACTGTTTCCTGTTACACGTTTCTGTATGCAGTGCTCAGGTCTCTGGCACTTTAGGCACTGCAGGGAAGAGGGAGAATTCCCTTCCCCATTAAAAACTAGCTTGTCACCAGCCTTCCAGACTGGGCTGACGTTCGACTCAGTCTTCCAGGGTCCAATGTCGAAGTCACTGCCCGGAGTGATGCTTTGCCATCGCTGGGGGGCAGGGGTGCACGCGTGGTTTCTTTGGTTGCATGTAGCACCGTGGATTTTCTGGGGTCTCAGGGCAGTGCTAACATGCTGTTGCTCTCTCTGTTCCCCATGGGCAGTGCCTGCTCTCCACCACGGCCTTTGGACAAGGAGTGTTTTTTGTCACCTTCCTAGAAGGGCAAGAAGCAGGTAAGAAAGGGGAGAAGCTTTTGTCAAAAGAGACCCGGTGATTCAGGTTTCTAGGGGTTTCCAGGTGTCCTGTTACAAGGGCTGGAGGACAAGGTCTTCATTCCAAAGCGGACCTTCTGGAACGAGGCACTGGGGCTTGCCTCAGGGGGTGTGATTACCCCCCACAGCCCAGTGGCCCCGGATAGATGCGTTTTGGTGAGACAACAATCGAGGTAGAAGTAAAACAACACTAAAACAAAACAACAACAAAATGTTGGATATTCGAATGTGGCTAAAGCCAGTCCACCCGATTTCCTTGAAATCACGGGAGACTGGGCAGGCTCCCAGCTCATCTGAGAAATTGTGCTCCGAGGGAGGACCTGCCTTTGTCTCGGCTGCGTTCAGCTTTGCTCCAAGCTTCCAGAATGCACGGACTTACTCAGCCAGCTCTGCCCCGAAAGAGGCTGTGAGGCTCTGACTCTGCCTTTCCCTTCCTTCCAGGGGTTCAGTGGAGTAACATGTACCAGCCTCCGGAACAGTCGGGCATGACATTTGGATGGGTTTGCTGGATGATGGCCTTTGATTCAGGCCTTTATTTCTTATGTGGTTGGTACTTGAACAACTTGCTTCCCGGTAAGAGTTCTGTGTGATCAAAGGTGCCCTAAACGAGCTAAAAAAACGGTTTAAATCATGAGTTTACATCTAATCATCTGATCTAATAGGATTTAAATCTAATATGCATGGATATTAGAATAATAATTATCTAAATTTAAATGAGACTTCAGAGGGGGCTTTGTTGGGTGTGTTTGAGAGGGAGCTGTAAAGGCTCGAGGAACAGATGGGGTGCCCATGTCCTGAAGGAAATGGTAAAGGCCATGTGAGGATAGAACACAAGTGCCCGGCCGGAGGCTGACGGAGCACCCCCTCTCACCCCGGGCCACAAGCAGCTCCCTGGGTGGGCTTCTGTCAATGAACAGGAAGGACCCAGGATCAAGGTTCTCAGGATCAGGGATGTGGGGAGTGAAGGCGGGAAAGTCTGGGGCCAAGTGTGTCCTTGGCCCCAAGGGAACCAGGTTGGGCAGGAGTCAGAGATGGTGTGGAGCAGGAGCGGAGGGACCCTGCTCTCTGCCAGGGCAGGGGGTGCAGAACCTGGGGGAAAACCAGGCTGAGGATGAGGGGCTGTGCTGGGGGCTGGGGTCAGGTGTCACCTCCAAACCCAGAGTGTCAGTGGTGTCAAGTGTGAGATTTCTTCCGTGGAACAGCAGGTGCATCCTGGAGGCCATGGGAAGCCAGGCCACCAACAGTAATAGTTTTCCCTGCTGTGTTCGTGGGGAAGGAGGTACTCATACCACATGCCTGGCTCAGGATGAAAGAGCAGAAACAGCTTTTACAGTCTCTTTATTTTATATTTTTAGCAGTGGTATTTTGATGATAGTCTGTGCCCTTGCTGAAATGAGTTGTGATTTTGTCTCTGTAATTTCCAAAGCACCTGGGTATTTGAAGTGACATCTAACCTTTTAAAGTGTAGAACTATGAGAGATAGAGACAGAGACAGAGACAGACAGAGACACACAGAGAGAGAGAGAGATTTTAATCATACACACACGGACTATGAAGGGATACAAAGACAACCTGTCCATTCTGTTTCCAAAAACATATTTCAGACTTGGAGTGCCCATGCGTCATTGAAGGATGAGTAAAAATCCAAATGAACGGTGCCACTGACAAGATTACTTTACAGAAAAGCAGGAACACACGGCCTCCAAGAATGAGAGCAAGTGCATAAACCTGCAATGGATTTTATTTTCGAATTTTACATTGCATGGTCTGGGGACTTTGGATAAAATTAAAGAAAAACTGGATTCTAGGAAATATGTCAAAAAAATTAATTGAGGAATACCAAAATGAAATAAAACAGAATGAGAAGCAGTGGGTGTTAAAAGGTGGCTAGCCGGCACGAGGGAGGGAAGTTAGAAAGTACGCATGTGATGTCGACGTTAAATGTTTGAGGAAGGGGGTCATGAGGCAAGTCATGGCTCGGACAGGAGGGTGGCAGGGAGTCCCTGGCATTGGGAGAGACACAGACAGGTGGCTGGAAGGAGACGGACAAATGACAGGTCTCACAGACTGATGCTCTTCCCGTTGAGGGGACCTACAGACCGGCTGAAACAGAATAGAAATGGGACAGTCACTAACCAAGGAAAGGAAAAACCAAGCTGGGCAGAGTCGCTACATTGAATACAACATTCATGAACAGGGACCTATAGCTACATATAAAATGGTGATGTGTTGGAGTCCACAGAGAAGTGTGAACACCAGCAAAGGCAGGTCACCCTCGGCCATACAGAGACCCATAGGAAATTTGGGCAGGAATCCAGAAAGATCTGAGTTCTCCCCTCCTCCTTCAGGACGGGAGGCATGAGGATCCTGGTGGGAATGTTGTCTATATTAAAGTAAGACATTTCCAGCAAGCGAACCCCCATTCCCGCTCACTTGTGCAGGTACAGTCAGCTCTAGGACGGAGACAGCTGGGGCGGGGGGGGGGCAGAGACAGAGATCCCACGAAGGAGCGTAGCTGTGCAGGTTCTGCAAAAAGGTCTTTGGGTGTGATGATGGCTATGGCGATGCTGGGAGCTGGGGAGGCTCTCTCGTGGCTGTGGTGTCTTCTCAGGGCGTCGGGGACTGGAGAAGATGAGGTGGGAGGAGATCGGGGACCAGAGAGGGAGGATAGGTGATCACGTCTCAATCTCAGCTGGGGTGCCCCGTGCTGTGCTCAGCATCCCCTGCAGCTGCTTGCCACGGGCCGGAATTAGATGTTGAGGTGAAAGCCCCAGCCACCAGGGAAGGGAGCAAAACACAAGAAGACAGATATGTCAGGCTGAGAAGACAGACCACCATTGTTGGCAGGTCATATGGGCCTGATTTTTCTGTGTAAACATTTAGTTTATGGGAAAATTAAATAATTGGTGATAACGTCAGTTGACAAGCAGTAGAGTGTCTCAAATTTGTCCTATGTTTAAAAAGTCTTAAAATGTTTATTCTTGGGGTGCCTGGCTGGCTCAGGCAGTGGAGGGTACAATTCCGGATCTCAGGATTGTGAGTTCGAGCCCCATGTTGGGTCTAGAGAGGACTTGAAAATAAAATCTTTAAAAAAATGGTAAAAAGTACATTAAAAATAAAAATTAAATAACAAAAAATTAAAATAATATTTATTCTCTTTGACTCTGAATTTTAAAGAAATATCTAGGTGAATGCAAAGTACGTGTGCACATAGACGCTCCTTGCACATTATCTTTGAAAGCAAAACTGTGGCAAACCTCCATTTCGATCTAAGAGATGGGTTGATTATGAATCAGTTTCACATTTGTAATACGGACCCTTGTGAACTAGTTACACATCCATGGAATTCTGATTTACAGGAATATATGTGGTGTGGGATCTGGGAGATCATGACAGTGGCCCAAACCACTTATGAAATAAGGGATAAATATAATAATATTTAGTTAAATTTAAAAAATCGTAATTCCAGTCTAGTAAATATATATTAGTTTCAGGTATATAACGTACTGACTCAACACTTCCCAGGTGCACTCCTTCATCCGCATCACCTGTCTCCCCCACTCTCCCATCTACCTCCCCTCTGGTGACCATCGGTGTGTTCTGTAGAGTTGAGTCTGTTTGTTTGTTTGGGGTTTGTCTCCTTTTTTTGTTGTTGGCTTTTTTTTGTTTCTTATCTTCCATATAGGAGTGAAATCATATTGTAGTTGTCTTTCTCTGACTGACTTACTTCGCTTAGCCTAATACCCTCTAGTTCCATCCATGTCATCGCAAATGACAGAATTCATTCTTTTTGATGGCTGAGTAATATTCCAAAGTATTTATAAACCACATCTTCTTTACCTTTATTCATCAGTCAGTGGACACTTGGGCTCTTTCCATAACTTTACTCTTGTAAATAATGTTTCAATAAGCATAGGGGTGTGTATATCTTTTCAAACTGGTGGTTTTATATTCTTCAGATAAATGCCAAGTAGTGGAATTCCTGGATCATTTGGTATTTCTATTTTTAATTTTTTAAGGAACCTTCATTCTGTTGTTCACAATGGCTACACCAGTTTGCATTCCCACCAAGAGTGCACAAGGGGCTCCCCTTTCTCCACATCCTTGCCAGCACCTATTGTTTCTTTTGTTGTTGATTTTAGCCATTCTGACAAGTGTGAGGTGGTACCTCGTTGTGGTTTTGATTTGCACTTCCTTGATGATGAATGATGCTGAACAACTTTTCATGTGTCTGTTGGCCATCTGATGTCTTCTTTGGAGAAATGTCTGTTCGTGTCTTCTGCCCATATTTTAATTGGATTATTTGTTTTACTGGGTGTTGAGTTTTATAAGTTCTTTTTTTAAAAATGATTTTATTTATTGGAGAGAGAGAGCAAGAGAGCATGACTGGGTGGGAGGGGCAGAAGGAGAGGGAGAAGCAGACTCCCTGCTGAGTAGAGAGCCAGATGTGGGGCTCGATCCCAGGACCCTGAGATCATGATCTGAGCTGAACACAGGCTCTTAACTGACTGAGCCACCCAAGTGCCCTGAATACATATCTAAAAATAAAAAAAAACAACATGGAGTTGGCCAAAGATGACAACAGATTTGTCTTCCTTTTTTTAATCATGACATTAAATTGCCCTGTATACAGCTTACATATCCTTAAGTGACATTGTTTATATTACATTTCAATAATGTATATACTGTACAAATTATACTATTTATTTTTAACTCCCACCCAGTCTGACAATAATAACAAGAAATGAAATTGCCAGAAAATGCAGATGGGCTTTCAGATTCATAAGCGGGATTGCAATTTTAAAGAGCTCACTGACCCAATGTGTTCTTTTTTTTTTTTTAAGATTTTATTTATTTATTTATTTGATAGACAGAGATCACAAGTAGGCAGAGAGGCAGAGAGAGAGAGAGGAGGAAGCAGGCTGTCCGCAGAGCAGAGAGCCTGATGCGGGGCTCGATCCTACGACCCTGGGATCATGACCTGAGATGAAGGCAGTAGCTTTAACCCGCTGAGCCACCCAGGTGCCCCCCCAATGTGTTCTTTTTAAGACAAATATTTTGTAATGCTCCTTTGCTCTCCTGAAATAGAATTCACAGATAACAAGGGCTGCTTACCTATCTGGTTCAATAAGTTAATGTACTGTCTTCACTGTAATGTAAAAGAAATAAAAAGAAAGTAATTTGTAACCATGCCCAGGCATGACGTTATAAGAAGGAGGGGAGTACCCAGATGCTTTTTCTTACTTCTGTGGAATAAGTTTGGATTTAAGGGAAGGAAAAAGACCCAACCTCATTTGGTCCTGGAAGCAAGGAATATATAGGGCAGAGATAAATGGTATAAAAACTCTTATAAAAACTAAAGTTGAGGCCATTTAGAGCAATCAGAATTATTTCTATATGCTAAGAAATGTGGGAATAATTTTAATTAGAGCAGGGTAATGTGGGATGAAACAGAGCCAAGGGAAGTGGATAAAAGAATGACATTTTTGTAAATAATCTGGGTCTTATTTGAAAGTGTGGGGTCAGATAACTTCTCATGATAAAACATGGGGCAGAGGCCCGTGGATGGCTCAGTCTGTTAAGCATCTGACTTTTTAGATTTCGGCTCTGGTCGCGATCTCGGGGTCATGGGATCGAGCCCCATGTCAGGTTCCAAGCTCAGCGCGGAATCTGCTTGTCTTTCTCTCTCTGCTCCTCCCCGCCAATCATATACTCATACACTATCTCTCTAATAAATAAAATCTTAAAAAATGAAAAAAGATGGGGCAGGTGATGATGAAGTGTAACCAAGGATGCATCTCCTGTCTCATAATTCACCCATGCCAGTGCCTACATTTCGTCCCTAGTGTTTTGAAGGCTCTGGTGGTCATATCCTTGGACAGACAGCAGGACAGAGGGTGGATTGGGCCAGGGAACAGTAACACGAATCAGATTTCAGAGAGCCAAGGGGTAGATACTTGGTGATAGCATCAGAGTAGGATCGAACACAATGGGAGGCTTCCCTAGTAATCATTTCAATTGTATGATTTTTACAAAGTAGATGTTTTATTATTTTGCTAATACAACTTAAAAATATGCAGAATGACGTGAACATGACATAGCTTAAAAAAACCCCTTTATTAATAAAATGTAGTGCATGTCACAAAACGGCTAATTTTGACAATACCAGTTCTAAGTTTGTTAAAAGCCATCTCAGAGTTTTGTCCTGAATTTGCATGTCATGAGCCATGTGAGCTGCTACGGCCATGTGACCTTGAGTTTTCAGAAACGTCCAGTTGGCATCAAACCAACGATGTGGTTTTCTGAAATTCTGATGCTTCTGTACCAGACTATAATTTTTCAATGGTTTGCAAGGTGGTTGCTTTTCTGGAAAATTCAGCGTGTATGAAAACTGGCCACGAGCTTTGGGTTCAGAGGTCCTAGGCTCAACTTGCTAGAAGAGGCTTCTCTAAGATTTTACTTATTTATTTATTTGAGAGAAAGAGGAAGAGAGAGAGAGAGCATGAGTGTGGGGCAGAGGCAGAGGGAGAAGCAGACTCCCCACTGAGCAGGGGATCCAATGTGGACTCAGGATCATGACCTGAGCCAAAGACAGATGTGTAACCCACTGAGCCCTCCAGGTGCCCCTAGAAGGGGCTTTTCACTTGCATGGCTGTGTGGGAGGAGTCTCATGGAAGGCAGGTCAAGGGCAATTGTTTGTTGGGCTGAATTATTCTGGCCTTTGAAGGACACCCACCACCCCAGATGCCAGCACCCTAAAGGCCATCTGTGCTACTCCCTCCCCTATTTATTAGCCTGCCTTTTTATCTTTTGTGTATCTGAGACTCTGAAAACTTGGAGCGTCAAGGACTCTGGAGGGACTGTCCCCCAAGGGCTAGCCATTCCTAGAGATAGTAAAGGATTTGCTTGTGAGCTCCCTTTTCATCTGCAAAGCCATCAATCCGGAGCTACAGCCCTTCACCCCCTCTGTAGGCTCTCCTGTCCCTTGCCCCAGGACACAGTAACTGGGACATTCGCTATGCTTCAGCTGCTCCTTCCCCAGAAAGTACAGTAAAGTATCTAGCCTTCACTCCCCTCTCCCTGCGCCTCCTGAGGGAGCCTGGTGCTTCCTGTGTGGCTCCACCTGGTGCCCTCTCCTCTTGGGACCTGAATAGCAAACCATCCTTTCAAAGGCTGGTTTCCTAATCTCTCGGCCTCCCCATGCCTGAATAATAATAAAACCTACAATTAAAAACACCCATTCACTGTGCCAGCCAAAAGTCCCCCCTCCCTCCCACATTTCCAGAACACCCTCTGCGAGGTCTCAGCAAGCTGAGAGTCGCAAAGCGAGTCTGCAGTGGGTAGCAAGGCCTCCCCAGCTGGGTCTGAGTAGCAACAGTTTCGCCGTTGCTCTCTGTGTCCTTCAGTCTGTCTTGTCCGTGGAGTGATGGGGTGGGTCGAGGCCCCTGCATGTCTCACCCTGGTGTCTGAGCGGGAGGCCTGGCCTCCTGGCCCACCAGGTTCAAGGTCAGGTGCAGATCCCTATGCCTGCATAGAGCTCCCAGGCAGACATCTGGTCCTCTCCAAGTCTTTTCGTTTCATAAACTCTTCTTTATGTGCTTCCAATTAAATTTGATTTCGCTCGATCTGTCTAGTTTCATTGACTTCTGCTTTTATCACTGTCAGGTTTTGGGGGGCAATGCTAATGAGTTTCCTGGCCCACGAGAGCCAGCAGGCAGCCTCCCTGGGCAGAGAAGAGCTCCAGAGAAGCGCAGGGCCTTTGCATATATTAATGTGCCTGACTACATATGGTAACGTGAGCAGGATGCCTGTGCTCATGGAGTGCACACGTTTGGATTTACAAGCAACAACAAAGAGCAGAGGACAGCGTCGGAGCTGAATGGCCTCCCTGCTAACGGATTTGGCAGCCTTCCCCCGCGGCCCCCATCCATTTACATTAATAGATTAATTGGCAGGACTTTAAACGTGCAAACAGAGGGGCGCCTGGGTGGCTCAGTGGGTTAAAGCCGCTGCCTTTGGCTCGGGTCATAATCCCAGGGTCATGGGATCGAGCCCCGCATCGGGCTCTCTGCTCTGCGGACAGCCTGCTTCCTCCTCTCTCTCTCTGCCTCTCTGCCTACTTGTGATCTCTGTCTATCAAATAAATAAATAAAATCTTAAAAAAAAAGTGCAAACAGATTAGAGCTGGGATGGTTTAATTAGCAAACTGGCTGTTAATATTCAAATTGTTTCTTTTTTTTTTTAAAGATTTTATTTATTTATTAGAGAGAGAGAGAGAGCAAGCACAGGCAGACAGAGAGGCAGACAGAGGCAGAGGGAGAAGCAGGCTCCCTGCTGAGCAAGGAGCCCGATGTGGGACTCGATCCCAGGACACTGGGATCATGACCTGAGCCGAAGCTTAACCAACTGAGCCACCCAGGCATCCCTATTCAATTTGTTTCTAATTTCAAAAGGCCCTCCTGTGTCTCCCATCCTTCTGGTCCCTGCAGCCATGACCCCAGATCAGGTCTCCATGGACCTCCTGGGGATGGTTCGGGGGGGTCCTTGAATTCCTGTCCTTGTGTCCAGGTGCCGCCTTTGCCCCTGCTCCTGCAGACTCTGATCTGCCCCCACCAAGGGCATGTGGATCTGTCGCCCACTTGCCCGTCCAGCAGGTAGTGCCCACTCACAGGGATGCTGTCAAGGACAGTGACTGGAGGTCAGGGAACAGGGTCCCTCAGCAGAAGACGGCAGCTTGATACGGGGGCTGGAGGAGTAGCCAGCAGCCCTGGTTGAAGAGTCTCTTGCTTCCTCTGTTGGCTTCTCCTCTCTTATTTCTGCGAACTCAGCATGCATGCCCCCGGCAGGGGCTCAGCCTTCCATTCCCATGCATGTGTTGTTTGGATCGAGGGTGACGTAGTATTGTCACTGCTGTGTTCAGAGAGGCTTGTATCTCAGGGCTGCTGCATACCGTTCAGCAGCCTGTGTCCTTCCCCCTGGGAAGGAGAGGTGGTCATAGACCCTTACACTGCGTGGTCGCAGGCCCATGTGAATGAACACAGCGGGACTCCTGGGAAGGGCTGGAAGGGAGAGTCTGTGGAGCAGGATATAATTATTCATAGGCTGCTCATCTCTTACTGGGTAGGAGTAGTTAGTTGTTTGCTAGAGTCTTGGAGAACATTCTGCCTGTTTGTTGCACATATTCTGGGGGTGGGGTGTGATGACTAGGGCTGCATGGCTTAACCAAGAGAAGTCCAGTCTCTCCTGCCCTGGAGTCTGGAAAGGGTCCAAGATCCAGGCATGTACAAGGCTGGTTCCTCCTGAGGCCCCCCTCCTTTTCCCCGTGTCCTGTTGATCTGTCCGCACTCCCTGTTTGTGTCCTAATCTCTTCCCGTAAGGACACCATCAGATTATGAGGGCTGACCCAGTGACTTCATTGAACCTTAATTATCTCTTGAAAGCCTTCCTCCAAATACTGCCCCATTCTGAGTCCCTGGGGGTTAGGATTGCAACATGAATTTTGGGGGACTCAGCTCAACTCATACCAGAAGTGACCGTTAGACCCGATACCAGCCCCATACCCTCCTTCACTTGCCCGTTCTGCTTTGTGATTACATCTCTGAATCTTTGGCTTAGACAGGATGAGGTCACCCACCTCCCCTTGGCAGGAGGGTCCAAATGTCAAAACAGTCTTCATGTAGGCCTTTATCTCTTCATTCGCTTGGAGGATTTGGAACACGCATTGAATTTAGGCTAGAATGGATGTGTTAAAGAAAATTGAGAGGTGTTAATAATTAAATCCACTTTCATTTCAACAGATAATGAGGGCAAAGTGACTATTAAGTGGGCCAGAATGAATTTGCAGAGTATGTTTGAAGAATGTCGACGTTTCATATGGAAATGTTGCATTATGTGTTCTTCTTTGTCGATGTTTTAATGGGTTAATTCCTCCATGCTGTTAATCCGTGTCTAGGAACCATGCAAACATCAAAGACAGGACAAGAGAGTGACAGCTCTGTAATGGGGCAGTGGGGCTGGGCGAGCTTTCCTCTGGGGAACACTCAGCAATCGTTCGATGCTATTTATATTCTTAAGAAATACCTGCCCGTTCACTGAACACCTGCTCCGAAGGCCTCTTGGGGGAGGCAGGCGTGGGTCAGGCTGAAGACGGACTGTGGGGGCTCCCCACACGGCTAACACCCCATCCTCTGGATTGTCCCTGGGTCACATGTGGGATGTGCCTTCAACAGCTTAACACGGAATAACATTGCATATTAATTAGCGAAGACATCCCTGTACAGCATCTTCCAAGTAGAAAACAAGAAGTCTACCAATTTTAACTGTGTCTGTCTTATTTTTTAGGAAATTTCGGCTTAAGGAAACCGTGGTATTTTCCCTTTACCGCATCGTATTGGAAGAATTTGTGGGGTTTAGTGGCAAAAACACCGCACACGCCTGGTTCTGACCTGTCCTTCATCAACGAGCACTTTGATAATAAAGGTCTGTGAGGAGTAGCGGTATTAGATATGTGTTTTCCCTTCTGGCAGGTTTTGCTTCTGCTTTTCACCTGGGTCGAAGCTCTGTAACTAAAGCACAGCTGGGGGCCAAGCGGCCAGAGAGAATTCCCTGATGATGCTGAGCCTGGGGACCACAGCCCTGGGGTGTTACCGCCACCGGCTGTTTGCTGTCTCTCTGTCTGCTGGGTCCAGCATGAATGTGTGTGAGGAACTAAAGCAAAGGGGGACAGCTGCCCAGGGCTGTGGGCTGTAGAGATCGCCAATGCTAGTATCTCCGACATTGTCATGAGAGAAAGACCATCGCTGCCCCTTAAAAGCGAGGAGCGTGCGGCCAGGGAGACAGGACAGGACCCCTGTCCCTCTGTGTGTCACTTACACCTGCTGGTCCATGAAAGCAAGACTTCGGGGACAGTCTGTAGATATACAAGCTCCCATCATGATAGTTGATACCACAATCAACATTGCAATTTTTTATTTTATTTATTTATTTGAGAGACAGAGTGAGCTCAAGCAGGGGGAGAAGCAGGCTCCCCGATGAACAGGGAGCCTGATTCGGGACTCGATCCCAGGGCCCTGGGATCACGACCTGAGCTGAAGGCAGCTGCTTAACTGACTGAGCCATCCAGGCGCCCCTGCCACCAGCCATTTCATTTAAGCTTTACCATTAATCTAATTTTCCTTTGCTTTTGGTAAGGAAGGGTTTTGAGTTGCTGTGTGTGTTTCCCAGAGCTACAGCACAAGTCCAAGGCAGGCCCTGGACTGGTACGTGTGAGCATTACACTGGGGGCTCCTGGGGTCCGACAGAAAGAGTCTGCATCTTCTCTTCTCAGGGTCTGCACTGCAGAATGGGGAGGGAGAGCCTAAAGGAGGGCCCCCGGGCGTCGCCCTGGTATCCGTGACCAAGGAGTACGAGCCGCACAAGGCAGCGGTCCAGGACCTGACCCTCACCTTCCACAGAGACCAGATCACTGCCCTGCTGGGTACCAATGGTGCTGGGAAAACCACTGTCATGTGAGTCTCATTTCATCCTCATCACACACGGGCTTTTAGGAACAGTCTCAGTTCACCTGAGATCGGTTTTGTTTCTTTTTTTCTTTTCATTTCTGTTTTGAGACAGAGGACCAAGCCCCTCGCCCGAGCCGCTCCATGCTCTGGGTAGACAGTTACGTGGTGTTGGGGGGGCTGGGGTCTTATCCCTAATTCTTTTATTCCCAGCAAGTAATGCGCCGTGGTTTTACTTCAGTCCTTGAGAGCCCTAGGACATTTCTTACTGTCCTACACTATGCTGAATTTTGCTCGCTTATCTGGGAAGATGAAATTTGGCATAATGTCTGCAAATGTTTTAATTGCCTGAGTATTTTTTTTTCATGTTCTGCTTTTTGTGTGGTTGTGTTTTTTTGTTTTTGTTTTTGTTTGTTTGTTTTTGTGAAGGCCTGATTTTTCGTTTGGGGTCCACTGGCTCCAGATTTGTTTAAAGAATCCAATCACCAGGGGCACCTGGGTGGCTCAGTGGGTTGGGCCTCTGCCTTCAGCTCAGGTCATGATCTCAGGGTCCTGGGATCGAGCCCCACATCGGGCTCTCTGCTCAGCAGGGAGCCTGCTTCCTCCTCTCTCTCTGCCTGCCTCTCTGCCTACTTGTGATCTCTGTTTGTCAAGTGAATAAAATCTTTAAAAAAAAATAAAAGAATCCAATCACCGGATCCCAGAGGAATAAAGAGCTTAAAAGTTGAGGGCTCACAAAGCAGGCCCAGGCCATTTAGGTTAAACCACGGGCATTGTCGAACTTGTCCTTCGAATAAGCCCGTTTCTCTGTTCTTTTTCAGTAGGACTAAAGCATGCCTACTTAGACAATGAAAAGGACCATATGCTTCAAACTTCTTTTTTTTTTTTAAGATTTCATTTATTTATTTGAGAGAGAGAGAGAGAGAGAGTGCAAGCAAGAGGAGTAGAGGGAGAGGAAGAAGCAGGCTCCCTGCTGAGCAGGGAGCCTGATGCAGGGCTTGATCCCAGGACCCTGAGATCATGACCTGAGCCAAAATCAAGAGTCACAGGCTCAACTCACTGAGCCACCCAGGCACCCCCACTTTGAGCTCCTTTTTTAAAAACAAGATTTATTATATTTCATTTAAATTCAATTAATTAACATAGAGTGTATTATTGGTTTCAGAGGTAGAGGTCAGTGATTCATCAATTGCATTTAACACTCAGTGCTCATTCTGTAACGTGCCTTCCTTCATGCCCGTCACTCAATTTCTCCACCTCTCCCCCACCTCCCCTCCAGCAGCCCTCAGTGTGTTCCCTACAGTTAGGATTCTCTTACAGTCTGCCTCCCTCTCGGACATCCACTTATTCTATTTGTCTTCCCCTTCCCCTGTGTTCGTCAGTTTTTTTCTTAAATTCCACATAGGAGTGAGATCATAGGATGATTGTCTTTCTCTGATTGACTTACCCTCATTTGAACTTCTTGAGAAAAGTAGCAAAATAACCTACAGAAAACTTCAGAAATCTCAACTAGGAGGGAAATCAAAAGAGAAAAAAAAAAAAAGGAAAGTTTTCTTGGCACGGATGCTGAACGGAGCTGGAGAGTCCACTGAGTGTGTTTGTCATGTTTTCGGGTGGGAGTAAGCATTCCGTGCACAATGACTCTGGAAAGCCAGCCTCCCACGTCGTGCTCTGGCGAGCTCGCGTTTCTTAAAGCAAAACCTGGTGTTCAGCAGAACAATTAGACTTAAATTTGGAGTTTCTCCAAGTGTCGAGGTCCCCGCATGTGTCCCTTTGGGGGCACGTCTGGGATGTGTCTGAATCGCTCTGGACGGTTTGCTGAGCTCCGACCCCGGTTTGGTTCACGCGCCAGCGACCATCATGGTGGCGAAACAGGGCACGTTTATTCCTCTTGGTGCTTTCCTCTGCCCTCCCTGACCCTGACCCCCAAGTGACCACAGATTGGAGGTTTGTCATTGTAAAGGAGGCTGCCTTTTCTAGAACGTCATGTAAATGGAATTCAGTCTCGCTTATTTCATCGCGCTGATACCTGGGGGCTTCCTGGTTGTGGTGATGCGTCCACAGCTGACCGCCCAGCCCTGGGCTCTGTAGAGCCCACAGGGTGCTTGTCCTTGCTCCTGGTGTGGGTAGCGGGTGAATGCATTTCCAGTGGCTGTGACCATCTGTGGACACACGTTTCCCTGTCTCTTGCATCAGTACTTAGGGAATTACTACGTGCTGTGGTGGGTGTGTGTATAATTTCTCAGAAATGTGAAAACAGTCTCAAACCTAAATAATAACTGTGCTGAGATGAGGGGGTCCCCTGGCTTCCTTAGGTCGGGTCAGACCAGTGCGATTCCAAAGAAGGTTGAGGGAGAAGCAGACTCCCCGCTGAGCAGGGAGCCTGATGCAGGACTTGATCCGAGGACCCTGGGATCGTGATCTGGGCTGAAGGCAGACGCTTAATGACTGAGCCCCCCAAGCACCCCAAATATGCCTTTCTTGAGCTGGTTTCCTTATCTGTAAAATAAAGTTGGATTTATAATTTTAAACTCCTACGCACTGGAATGGTCTCTGATTAGCATATTTAGGGGAGTATAAACGTTGTCATAAGCCCACATTTCCGAGATGAAGCCAGCCAATGTCCCATGGAGTGGAAAGCAGGCTGGGAGGAGGTCGCCCTGGGTTGCCAGCCTTGGAAGCAGCCACTGCCTCTGTCCTCTGCTGATTTCTTCTCTCTGACAGATCCATGCTGACGGGACTCTATGCTCCCACCTCTGGAACCATCATCATCAATGGCAGGAACCTGCAGACAGACTTGTCCTCCATCAGAAGGGAGCTGGGCGTGTGTCCACAGCAGGGGGTCCTGTTCGACAACCTCACCGTCCGGGAGCACCTGCTGCTCTTTGCCTCCATAAAGGCTCCACAGTGGACCTGGAAGGAGCTGAGTCAGCAAGTCAATAGGTCAGCACCTGCCATGTCTTCGTCCTTCTGCCCTCTGCCCTGCAAGGTAGTGGTGGGTGTAGGAAGAGAGGCTTTAAAAAATACCTTTGGTGTCTTTATTTATGAGAAGAAAACCCTAGCAAATGGGATTTTTTAGAGAGAGAGGGAGCACAGGCAGGTTGGGGCAGGGATAGTGGCAGAAAGAGACAGAATCCCAAGCAGGTTTCCTGCTGAGCAGGGAGCCTGACACGGGGCTTGATCCCACAACCCTGAGATCACGACCTGAGCTGAAACCAAGAGTCGGTTGCCTAACCGACTGAGCCACCCAGGCTCCCCCCGAAATAGCAAATAGCTCTTACCTGTGGAGTCAGGACACAGCCACCAGCACTGGATTTCCGAGAAGGTTCTCAGGGAAGACTCTGAATAGGACTTGGTCTGTCCTCTGAGAGGAGGTAGGGGGGCACAGGTGGGAATGTGTGGCCTGGGCTGTGCGTGGAAGGTTTGTGTCTGGGGCACGGGAAATGGCAGAATGGGGAATGGGCTAAGAACTGGCTGGGGGATGGGATGAGAACTTAGCCCAAGTGGTCCTGAGGAGGGGTTGAACTTCTTCACACGTGTGTGGGCGGGGGGTGGGGGACGATCAGCCACGGCTCTGGTAGGCTTATCCTGTGACCCCAGAGTGGCGTACACAACGCTGGGAGAGACTGGGGCAGAGACCACTGTGAACAGGGCCCATGAGAACCCACATGGTGGCTTATGACCTTTGGTGGTATTACTGGAAACCGAGCCGGGCAGGTGAAATGACTTGCCGCCTAGTCCCTCCTTGCCCACGGCCGCTGTGTCCCCCTGCCTGGCCCTCCCTCCCCGGTCAGCTCACAGCTGTGCAGTGCTGCTGCAGGGATTCAGGGGTCCAGCTGCCTTCCTGTAGCCATGCTGGATCCCAGCAAACTCTGCGCTTAAGTCAGCAACAACGCTATCTGGGCTTCATCTTTTTTTTTGGATGTAGGCGACCGTAATAGTTATCAGTGTGCTGCGTGTTACTTAGCAAAGAAGCCAATTTGCACAAAAGCAATCATAGTGAGATCATGTTTTAGGACAGCACTTCTCAATTAGAGGGAGCGGAGGCTGAAAGCAAGTGATTCAGAGCCAGCACAGTCCGAACTGGGTCCAGGAGAGGCCCTCGATTTCGCAGGTCTGTTAATCTGTGTTCCAAGGGAGGTGGGATCCCTAGAAGAATCTTTAGAGAGAGCGTCTGTCAGGAGGGCAGGTCACTACTGTTTTGTCCTTAATTTGGCCTAGAGGGGATAAGAGAAGTCCAAAGAGGAGCTTTATCAGGACTTCAGGTGAGAGATGTCATCACGTGGTTTCATTGGCTCTTGGACTTGTGGGGCGTGCTGGGGGACTCCAGCATGATGGTGGTAGGTCATTGGTGTTAAGTCATTGAGGTCTCGTGAGTGGGTAGACAAGGGAGGGCAGAGGGTTGAGCGCTGGGCACTTGGACGTGAAGACAATGGAGGGACGAGTGGGACCAGCCAGGGGGCGAGAAGGAGAGACGGTGGGGAAGGAGAAGACAGGTCCACGAGGGATGAAGGATGGTCAGGCACTTCAGATGCTGTTTGGGGTCAAGGGCGATGAAGACTGAGGAACCACTTGTGGATTTAGGACATGGAGGTCCTTGGTGAGCAGCCAGAAATAGAAGCAGTTTTAGGAACATGGTGGGAGGGAAGATGTTCTCGGAGTCCATCAAAGAGGCAGTGGAAAGAGAGGGAGCAGAGTGGGGACAGTATCAAGATGGAAATGTGACGTGGGGAGAGGACGGGTGTTTCAAATACAGAGCAAGTGACTGAGGCACGTGGAGGGGAGGGTGACCTGCTGGGGAGAGGGGAGGGCCGAGGAGCGCAGAGCCTGCTCAGGGGAGATGGGAGGAGGTGAGCAGAACGTGGGAACATCACGCTGGCAGAGGAAGGGAGGGAGGGCCTGGGGTGAGTGGAGGACAGTGGGCAGCTGAGTGTGGTGGGGTTGAGTGATGCTGGGGGCCGGGATGAGTGGCGTCGACCTCTGGGGGGGTCATGAAGTGACAAGGTCCAGGGTGCCACTGGCTGTGGGTGCGTGTGATGAGGTTCAGGTCTTGACAGAGATTGGAGGGGCTTGGGGCTTACCTTAAAGATGTTCTTAGGATGTACATGCTTGAGATCGCCTGATCTCTTACTGGCTTGATGTTTCTGTTTGTTTTCTTGGCCGATTGATCTCTGGTTGGTGTGGAGGAGGTGGTTTTAGGAGTCAGGAACTCTGCTATAGTAGGGTCACCCAGGTGGGGGGGGGGTGACCACAGCACCGTGGGAATGAAGGGTCTAGACTAGAGGGTGTCTACTGAAAACGAACCATTTGTCCCCTCCTCCCAGCCAGGGGCTCTCTCCAATGGGAACACCTGAAAAGCGGCACCTAAGTGACTGGTATAAATTTTGGTTGAGATTCACCCAGTGGAAAATGCTGAGTCACACTTGCACCAAACACAAGGAGGGCCAGGCCCTGGGAAGTCCCATGAGCTTGTTCGGGCCAGGATGGAAAGTATGTGAATAATGAAATGGACAGGGCACATTTATTTAGGGATCCAGCAAGGAAGTCCTTGGGATTTCACCTAAGTCTTTGCCTAGGATTCTGGAACTTTCTGGAACCAGATGGTTCTTGATGCTCAACTCTGTGGAAGCCTTATGATTTGTCTCTCATCCAGCCTCATGTCTGACTGTTGGCGATCCGGGAGTGAGAAGGATGCCCGCAGCTCAGTGGGGGAGGGAATCAACTTCGGTCTGAGTGCTCTGGGCAACGCTTGGGGAGGCCAGTGCTGGCGGGGGCCATGTCAGAAGGGCAAGACAGGGATGAGGATCTGTGGAGTTGACAGTGGACAGTGGGATGCTTATTTGTGAACAAAGAGTTGGCCCACAGGAGGGGGTGAGACCTGGCTAGGGAGGCTTTCCTTGCATGGGGTGTCTGAGACCAGGAGCTCTCACTTGGAAGCTCCCCAGGAAGGAACAGGCAGCCGATTTTCACAAGAATGGCAGCTGATGAATTGTGCTTTGCTGGTGACATTTCCCAGGAACTTCATCAGGAAGGCAGGTGGCTGCCAACGTAGAGCAGGTGGGCTAGACGCACCGGGATTCTGCAAACTATCCCTTGGTGGGTGATGGAGCTGGGCCTCTGCCTTGCTCCCTCTGACCCCACACGCCCCCAACCAGCCCACTTGCTCCCAGCGTCCTGAGGAAATGTAGGGCCCTTGAGAAAATTCTCCACCAGGGAGGAGACGAGAGTTTTCTGGAAACAGCCCTTGGTGGATGCTGCTGTCCAGGCCTCACTCGGGGTCCGTTGGCAAGATTCCACCTAAACCTCAAGAAGGTCAGTGCTACCATGTCAGGACTCATGAACATGAATGGCTTCTAGGCCACCTCTGGGTATCCGTGGCTCACACGTTTTTGGTCGTCAGTGGTCCTTTTTGGTGGACTGAAATCTGCAGCAAGTCTTTACGGCATTCAGGGAGAAGAGTGAGTGCTTTGTTTTTCTTCCAGAACTCTCCAGGACGTGGAGTTAATGCAGCATCAGCACAAACAGACCCGAGTCCTGTCCGGAGGCATGAAGAGGAAGCTGTCCATTGGCATTGCCTTCATCGGTACATCGAGGACCGTGGTTCTGGATGAGCCAACCAGTGGGGTGGACCCTTGCTCACGCCGTGGCATCTGGGACATTCTCCTCAAGTACCGTGAAGGTAGGAACAGGTTGTCCTTCCATTGTGTCTCCTGTTGATATGGTGGAAGGAACCAGGTTATAGTCCCGTAAGGACACATTACCTTTTACAGAAGAAGGAATT
>ML105226.1:0-12949 GCA_003697995.1 Taxidea taxus jeffersonii
AATAATAATAATAATAATAATAATAGTAAATATTTCAATGTTTGGGGATTAGTTGTTACTGACATGAGATGGATGGCTCAAATGGTTCTTTACATTATGCATATCCACAGGACAGTTTTCCCCTTATGATTATTCTGAGAATAATAATATATCTTAGTTTTTGCAGGTTCAACATTCCAATAAAGCAATGATATTGTTGTATTTTGTGTGTCAATACCCAAATGGCTTGTTTTTTGTTCAACATGTGAGTGAGTAAAATAAAATAGCAATTTTAAAGGTAAAATAAAACTTTTCTGGAAACCCCTTGCATCCAAATTACATTGTGATTTAAGGATTCAGTTAGGAAGAAACCAATTTACATTAATGTATTTCCTATGACAGTGGTACAAAGGGATTAGATTATGATGATTTGTAGATTCTTAGTTAATTTGCCATTGAGAAGTATATATCCAATAAGAACTTGAACTAGCATTACTATTCATTTTTGGGTTTTGTTTGTTTTGTTTTTCATAATCTTGGATGAGATGTTTTTCTTATGGAAGAGCAAATATCACTCTCCTTCAAATAACAAAAAAATCACCCATCATATTATATTTCCCTAAGTAATACTATGAAACAAAACCATTTGTACTAACATTTTGGATCCACTGGGTACTGAGAACCTATCAGTTCACTAGATTAAGTGAAGATGTGAGCAAAAAGCTAGACCTTGATCTTAGGCATAGCCCACTAGAGATTATTTATAAGGAAGACTACATTTCATTCTGGAGAAATTTATCCATATATGTCAACATGCTGTAATACAAACTTGTTAGCCAATGGAAGAAGTAATATTCAAAATGTAATTGTATATTTTTAAAGTTTTCAGGAGTGTTACTAAACAAAGCAAGAAAAAAAATTAAGCTTTTCTAAAGCTAAGAATCGTTAAGAGATGATTTGACAATTTATAAGGCTATACTATTTTATTTGTATTAATAGTATCCTTGGTTGTATATCTCCTTCTTATCTGTCACTTGATAATGTTAAAGCATTCAGGGTAAGTGGCTGTGGGAACTAAAAAAGTGAGGAGGAAGAAGAATGTGTAGGCAACAGCATAGCAACAAGAACAAAAACGAACCTAAATTCTGTCCTCACTTAAGATTTTGCAAATGTAAATATGTCTACATATGACTAAGCAATTCCATATTTAATGTCTAGAAAAACACTGGTATATACCATTAATTTACATATTTTTAACTGAAGTAAATTTTGTTCATTTTTGAAGAAAAACATGAGAAACAAAAATAAGCAATATATTAACTGTACAGCATCTCAAATCTCATCATCCACTTTGATTATTAAGACTAATGCTTGAGCTGTCCATTGGAAGGAAACCCTTTTCCCCTCTCCTGCTTCCCTAGAGGAGTGATTTACCCAGCACATACTTCTGTCTTCTTTACAGACCTTTCTCTATTCAATTTCTGGACAGAATGATTGGTACATATGGGAAGAATATGCTGGCATGTTTGGCTCACAATACTCCCACCTCCAGCTATCGCTGCCCCTCTTGGGTAAGGCTGCTGCCTCGCTCCAGTGGGTAAATCTGCTTAATCACAAGGTTGGTTAGCAGGTCTGAAGGCTGACACTAAGCCACACCTTCCAACTGAATCATTACCAACACTGGAAAAGCTTCCATCTACTTCTAATTTTGTTTCTCAATTTGTTCAGAGCCTGGGAAGACTACAGAGGTGCCATTTATTTGGCCTTCTAAGAGATCTGTACTCTCAGCTATTTTTTATAAACAGTAGGAACAAGTTTATAAGTAACATAAAAACATACAAGCTGGTCATTACAGGTTAGGGTTTTATAATTAGCCCCACTCTGTAATCCTAGTTAAATCATAGAACCTGTACAGGCTTCTACTTTTCATACAGAAATTAACAAACTTTTCCCACAGAGAGCCAAAGAGAATACTTTAGTCCATTTTAGGTTTTGGGGGGTTATAGGGTCTTTGTCACAACTACTCATTTCTATCTTTTTGGTGAGAAAGCAGTCACAGACAATACTTAAACAAATGGATGTGGCTTTGTTCCAACAAAACAGAAATATGTGCCCTAGAGATTTGGCCTATGGCCAAATTCACAGTCCCAAATAAAACTGCTACTCTAAGCCTGAATTTTTAGTGTTCCTTTTTTTGTTATATTATTTTTATTGAAGTAGCTAAGTGAAATGTGGTATATAAGGTCTAAGAAATTATACTGTGTGACATGTAGGGTCCTGTCTCTGCAAGAGAAATTTTACAACTTGGTTATGAGTGCAAAGTTCTCCTATAAATAATTCTGGATCTAGCTGAGAGATCCAAACCCATAAAGTAGTTTGCTGTCTGCTCCACCTATATTGGGCAATATTGGGTCTTAGGATGACTGGCATTTCCAGGATAGGGTTATGATAATTTCAGGAATCTCTCTTAGCTGCCACTTACTCTAAGAAGATTCGATCTGATCATGCTGATAGAATGAGCCAACCCTCAACTTCTCTGCTTCCCTAAGCAAGGCTGTCTGCTTTTTCTTGCCCAGAGAACACTTCCACTCTAAGCCCCTTTTTGATCCCTGTAGAATATGCCTTTAGTTCTCTATGATTTAAAGCAGAAGCTGAGCAGAAGCTGGGACTGTCAAAGAAAGAGAGGACATCAGTAGGGAGATTGATCAATGTGATGGGTTGAACACATTGAGTTATTCCAAACTTTGCACAGTTTTCCCTATGATCACGCCATGTGTGCCTGCTGAATGATGCCCATTAGTTTCCTACCCTCCCAACAGAAACTTGGAAATAGGGGCTCCCTCTCTTTTCATGATTACACTTCAAAGGGATGGCTACCGGCTCCATGAGACATTTCTGGGTTGCAAAACTGGCAAGAGGCAAGAGGCTGGGAGATTATATACATTTCAAAGGGGTAGAAAAGAATTTTCACTTATAAGTTTTTTAAAGTAAAAGTTCTAAGAAAAGGGACTTAAGGGCCTAGAGTTAGGAAGATGCCTATCTAAAGTTTAGTTAGGTTAAAGGGAATGTTAATCCTGTCATGGCCCAAGCCAATCAATACTGACTATATATTTAAATTTCCACTACCTTGGAGGGAAGGGAGGGTTATTGAAGAGTTTTACTACATATTAATCTACTGATAGGTGAGATTTTATGTTTGTTTCTTATTTGTATAAACAAACAAAGAGCTAAACAAATATATTTTCTATTTATCTCTAAAAATAATCCAATGAATTGGTATTACCATCTCCATTTTCCAAAGGAAGAAACTGAGAAAGATAAAGGAACATCCCAAGGCTAAAGAGATAATAACTGGAAAAATCAAAATTTTAACTCAGATCTAATTCCACATCTTCTTTCTATACCAGGACATTTCTCAAAGAAAAAAAAAAAGTGCCCTTTTAGAAACAAAGAAAAATAATACACACAGTATTATAAAATCAATATTTTTTCCAGCACTTCAGGAGAGAATTTAGAGCTGTTATGGAAATCATAGCTCTGTTTTAGAGCTGGGTTTTTCAACCACAGCACTATTGACATTTTGGGTCATACCATATTTTTGTTGTAGGAAACTATTCTGTCCCATGCACTGTAGTATGTTTACCAGGATTTCTGACCTTCACCAATGAGATGCCTATAGCAGTACCAAGTTGTGACAACCAAAAAAATTATATGTAGACATTATCAAATATCCCTGTAGGGACAAAAGAGCCCCTGTTGAGAATCACTGGTTTAGAGGAATTTTCTTGTATAGTATTTTTGGCAGTGGAACTCACTGAATAAAGAAAATTTTTATAGAACACTGATTTTTAAAAATTGGATAAAAATGAGGGAGGTTCCCCAGGTGATAGAAGTGTACCCACTTCATTTTATCCTCCCCTCCCTCCACACCAGACTCCTGAGATACTTGTATCAGTCCTAAGATTTCAACGCGACAATGTAGAAATGGCTGCTCACATAGAACTTATATCATTGTCTTGAGATGTTGCCAAGCATGGTTTTCTAATACATTCTATCTACCTTTCATCTCATTAAACATAGATTTGCCAGTTATACTTTTGGCAAGGTAGACAAGCAGAGGTATTTTTATTGTGTTTGTTTGTTTGTTTGTTTTTTTAAGATTTTATTTATTTATTTGACAGAGAGAGAGGGAGAGAGAGCAAGCAAGCACAGGCAGAGGCAGAGGGAGAAGCAGGCTCCCCGCCGAGCAAGGAGCCCGATGTGGGACTCGATCCCAGGACGCTGGGATCATGACCTGAGCTGAAGGCAGCCGCCTAACCAACTGAGCCACCCAGGCGTCCCTATTGTGTTTGTTTTTAAAACCTCATTCTGGCCAGGAAGATGACTCCTACTGTTCAGGAAAACGGCTGTTAGATCCACTTGGGTGAATAGAGCAACTCACTTGCCACAGAGATATTGCCAACAGTGATGCTCCCAGCATGCAATGGACCTGGCTCAGATTTCATTAGGGGTAAGACAGATCCTTGACTCAGCTGGTCCCAAACGTAGTCTGCAGGTTATAAGCATTCTAGTTGCAAATCTACCTTTTCTTTGTGGTTATTGTTCTGTAAGAACCATTTGTTTCATGACAATTGAAATACCTTATCACTCTCAGTTTAACAAGTAGGAGAAATTCATAGCGTAGGTTGGTTTCTATGGAGAGGATGTTTTACACTTCACCAAATCTTCAGGCATATTGGTATAAATTAAATTTCATGCTACCTGGCTAAAGCCAGCAGGGTTAATAATATTTGGTATTTAGCTAATTTTGTCCAAAGCTTATACACATTACTAAACTCATGTTGAATGTCTCTGTTATAAAAATAGAAATTATTTAGGTTTACCTTGTAAAGTATTTCAAGCTATATACAGACCACAGAATAAGTATTGTGAGTTACACAGAACAGAGATTGTGTACCACACGTAATAAAATAAGCCTAGATGATGTAATTTTGGGGGTTAATGAAATGTTTAAATTGACCCCCAAAACAGGAGACACTGAACTGCCACTTGAAACCTCACCATTAATCATTTAAATCTCCTTTCATGGAAAGGACAGTACCTTTAGTCATTAACAATTCAGAGTAAATGAACACATTAAGGATTTTTTTTTTTCATTGAATACTTAATAAAATGGAAAAAAGTTTAAAAAACAGGTTGTTTATTTTGGCATAAAGTCACATTTACTAAGATCTTACAAGAGTCCTAAACATTTGTTTGAGATAAAATTTAAAATTCTAGAAACTTCTTTTCTAAATCCATCAAAATTTAAAGACTATTACCTATTTGTCCCCACCTTTTTTTTAAAATAAAAAACTAATGCCAGCATTACATATTACATATTATAGATAATCAATGGCCTGTACCTCTGAAACCAATAACACATTCTATGTTAATTAATTGAGTTTAAATTTAAAAATGTTTAAAAAAACAACAACTAATGCCAATTCTTAAAACATATATGCCAAAATTTGGGTCACTTGAGAAGTCTTAAGTATTACACTATTATCATGTTGCTGTTGTTAACCTAGACAAGACAGACAGAGTGTGTGTGGGGGAACAGTGAAAGAAAGAGAATGATGTTCTTCTGAATTCAGGACTCTAAAACACAATATATAAATTAGCTTTTGATAAATTTGATAATTTTTTCTGCAGCTATTTTTCTCTGCAAATTTGTTTATTTAAATCTCAGATGCTTCAGTGAAACCTCTCCTACCCTAACTACTGATTTTATTTATAATAGTAGAGCAGATTCTGGGTGAGACCAAATCAGACACAAGGTCAAGTCAAAATTTTATTTTACCTATTAACCTCAGCATCTTTTAACTGGTAAACAATACTTTAAAGTTCATCACAGTTCTCATATAACTCCAATCAACATGTCAAAGATGGTTTAACTCATTAGCAAAGGAATGAACCAATAAATTGTTATGATTGGTTCAAAGAAGAGTTCAAAATACCATACATATACTGGCAGATAAGGAAGGTTAAAAAGAACTTACAAATACATAGGAATCTGATAGATTACATAGCAGGAGAAGGAGAGAGGTGTTAATTGTAATTCCACCAAATGTAATTTATTTCTATGTTTATAGACAAGAATTATTTGCATTTATATCAGTTATTTACAATGTAAAAAATTGTGAAATAGCTCAAAAATAATGAAAGGCAGAGGAGTTAAGATGGTGTAGTAGTAGGGGGACCCTGAGCTTCCTTCATCCCTCAAATACAGCTAGATCAACATCAAATCATTTTGAACAACTAGAAAATCGATCTGAATGTTAAGAAAATAATCTGCACAATTGGAGGGAGAGAACATGGAAGATGTGACGTTCAGAGACATGAACTGTGGGAGAGAAAAACCTCATTGTTGTGAAGAAGAAGGGGCCCTTTTCTCATAGAGAAGCCAGGGAGAGAGGGAGAGAATGGGAAAAAGAGCAGTGCATAAGGTTCACATAAGAACAGGGGATTTCCTGGATCATACAGGGAGAGAACATTCCCTTTCCAAGAGTACATTTGGAAGAGGGCATTTTGACTTTCCAAGGACAAAAGGCTCATCAGGCACAATGGAGCAGCAGTTCAATAGCACAACACAGAGAAGGATGCAGAGGGCAGATAACCTGGTTGCAGCTTTTTACTGACCTTCATTATAGACTCCAGGCACCTACACAGGCACGCAGCTGCTTTTCTGGGACAAGACAATGTCAGGTGAAGCACTGTGAGGCCCTCCTCTGTGGGAGTGGAATAAGTCTGCACCTTGCCTGGTCCTTTAAGATTTTGAGTTTTGAACTTGGGCTATCAGCCAGAGATAAAATACAGGAGAACTGTGGCACTGGGCATGCCAATAGCCTGGGCATGGACAGGCTAAGGGCAGGGTTCTGATAAAAGTCTGGGACATAGAAGGGCAGACTGTTCACTCTTCTGTGAGGGCCTCAAGTTCCCCTCCTTGGGAATTAGAGGGCAGGGTGATGACATCCCCTCCACCGCTCACACACTAGCATGGTTGAACTTCAGAGAGAAGCACAGTACCTTCAGGGGAGGCTGGAGTCACACCAAACCCTACCCCCCTATGCCCAACAGGGGCATCTTTACAATGGCAGGTATGACTATGAGCCAGCACAGAGGTCCTCTCCCTCAGAAGACCAACACAGGCCCCTGCATGTACCAAGTCTACTGATCATAGACTGCTCCAAAATGTCAGCTTCAGTTTTGCTGAAGCTTTCTTTTCAGTTCTTTTTTCTTTTCAGTTTTCTTTTTCTTTCTTTCTTTTTTTCTTTTGGAATCAGTCTTATAGTTTTTTGTTGATTTGTTGGTTTGTTTGTTTCCTCTTCTTGTTTTGTTGTTGTTATTGTTGTTGGTGGTGGGTTTTTTGCATCAGCCTTCTTTTTTTCTTCTTTCTTTCTTTTTCTTTGGAATCAGGCTTATAGTTTTTTGTCTGTTTGTTTGCTTTTTTGTTCCCTTTCCTTTTCTCTTTTCTTGGGTCAGGCTCACCCCTTCTTTCTTTCTTTGTTTTCTCCTTCCTTTCTTCCTCCCTTCCTTTTACTCAGGCTTATCTTAACAAACAAATCAAAGCACACCTAGTTAGAAGTCCAAACACTCCTCACTGCAAGCAAAAGGAATTCTGTATCTTCCGGGAAAGAGTAGCCAAAACACAACAGCAGAGTGTACACAGAATACACCAGAAACACTTTCTGAAGTGTCAGTCCCTGGACTGTGTATAACTCCTTCTTAATACAGTATTAGTCTCAGGAGCAGGAAACATAACATATTTTCATAATATGAAAAAGACAGAAACCTAGACATGATGATAAGATGGGGAATTCTCCCAAAAAGAAAGATCAAGAAGAATTCACAGCCAGGGATTTGCTCAAATCAGACATAAGCAATATATCTGATCAAAATTTTAGAACAACAGCCATAAGAATACTAGCTGGGCTTGAAAAAAACATAGAAGACACCAGAGAAACACTTGCTGCAAGATTAAAGACCTAAAAACTAGTCAGGCCAAAATAAAAATGCTATAATTGATATGCAAAACTGACTGGATATAATGACAATGAGGATGAAAAAAGCAGAGGATCAAATATGTGTATAGAGAAGATAAAATTATGGAAGATAATGAAGCTGAAGAGGGAAAGAAAATTATTAGTTCATGAATATAGACTTAGGAAACTCAGTTATTCCACAAAGTGCAATAATATCCATATTATAGGGGTCTCAGAAGAAGCAGACTGGAAAAATGGGGCCAAATGTTTATTTGAACAAATTATAGCTGAGAACTTCCCTAATCTGGGGAAGGAAAGAGGCATTTGAGTTCAAGAGGCATAGAGAACTCCTCTCAAAATCTACAAAAACAGGCCAACACCAAGACATATCATAGTGAAACTTGCAAAATACAAAGATAAAAAGAGAATTCTGAAAGTAGCTCAGTACAAAATGTCCTTAACATACAAGGGCAGACACATAAGGTTAACAGCAGATGGGTCCCCAGAAACTTGACATTCCAGAAAAGAGTGGCATGATATATTCAGTGTGCTAAATGGGGAAAATATGTAGCCAAGAATACTTTATCCAGAATAGAAGGAGAGATAATGAGTTTCCAAGACAAGCAAAAACTAAAGGAGGTCATGAACACTAAACCAGCTATACAAGAAATACTAAAGGGAACCCTTTGAATGGGAAAGAGAGATCAGAAGCAACAAAGACTAGAAAGGAACAGAGACAATCTACAGGACCAGTGGCATTACAGGTAATACAATGGCAGTAAATTCATATCTATCAGTAATTACTCTGAATGTAAATGGACCCAATGCTCCAATCAAAAGATGTAAGGCAGCAGAATGGATTTTAAAAACCATGACCTATTGATATGCTGCTTACAAAAGACCCATTTTAGACCCACAGACACCTCCAGACTGAAAATGAGGGGGTGGAGAACCACCTATCATGTTAATAGACATCAAAAGAAAGCTGGAATGGCCATACTTATATCAGACAAACTAGATTTTAAACCAAAGATGGTAATAGGAGATGAAGAAGGGCACTATATCATAATAAAGGAGTTTATCCAACAATATCTAAGAATTATAAATATTGATGCCCCCAACTTGGAAACACTTAAATATATAAATCAACTAATGACAAATAAAAAGAAACTCATGGTAATAATACAAATATGGTAAGGGACTTTAACACCCCACTTACAGCAATGGACAGATCATCTAAGCAGAAGAACAGCAAGGAAACAAGGGCTTTGAATAACACACTGGACCAGAGGGACTCAGCAGATTTATTCAGAGCACTTCATCCTAAAGCAGCAGAATACACATTCTTTCAACTGCACATGGAACATTCTCTAGAGATCACATACTGGGTCACAAATCAGGCCTCAACTGGTACAAAAAGACTGAAATCATACCATGCATATTTTCAGACCACAATACTATGAAACTTGAAGACAACCACATGAAAAATTTGGAGAGGCCACAAATACATGGAGGTTAAAGAACATCCTACTAAAAAATGAATGGGTTAACCAGGATGTTCAAGAAGAAATTAAAAAAAAATACATGAAAACAAATGAAAATGAAAACACAACATTCCAAAACCTTTGAGACACAGCCAAAGTGGTCATAAGACTGGAGTATATAGCAATACAGGCCTTCCTCAAGTAGCAAGAAAAAAGTCTCAAATACACATTCTAACCTTACACCTAAAGGAGCTAGAAAAAGAACAGCAAATAAAGCTCAGAGAAGAGAAATAATAAAGATCAGAGTAGAAAGTAATAATATGGAAAAACAACAACAACAACAATAGAACAGACCAATGAAAGTAGGAGCTGGTTCTTTGAAAGAATTAATTAGATCAATAAACCCCTGGCCAGACTTATCAAAAAGAGAAAGGACCCAAATAAATAAAACCATGAGTGAAAGAGGAGAGATCACAACCAACACTGCAGAAATACAAACAATTATAGAAGAATACTATGAGCAATTATATGCCAAAAAATTGGGCAAGCTGGAAGAAATGGATAAACTCCTGGAAACATATATACCACCAAAACTGAAACAGGAAGAAGTAGAAAATTTGAACAGATTGATAATCAGCAAAGAAATCCAATCAGTAGTCAAAAATCTTCCAGCAAATAAGAGTCCAGGGCCAGATGGTTTCCCAAGGGAATTCTACCAAACATTTAAAGAATTAATATCTATTTTTCTGAAGCCTTTCCAAAAAGTGGAAATGGAAGGAAGACTTCCGAATTCAGTCTACGAGGCCAGCATTACCTTGATTTTAAAACCAGACAAAGACCCCTTTAACTAAAAAGGAGAATTATAGACAAATATTCTTGATGAACACAGATACATAAGTTCTCAACAAGATACTATGTAATTGAATCCAACAGTATATTAAAAGGATTATTCACCATCAAGTGGGATTTATTCCTGGGTTGCAGGGGTGGATCAATATCCCCAATTAATCAACGTGAAACACCACATTAATAAAAGGACAAGAACCATAGGATACTCTCATAGGATACAACAATAGGATACTCTCAAATGAAAAAGCATTTGACAAAATACAGCATCCTTTCTTGATAAAAGCCCTCAAGAAAGTAGGGATAGAAGGAACACACCTCAACATCTTAAAGGCCCAAAAGCTAATATCATCCTCAAAGAGAAAAAATTGGGAGCTTTTCCCCTAAAGTCAGGAACACAATAGGGATGACCACTATCACCACTGTTGTTCAACATAGTACTGAAAGTCCTAGCCTAAGCAATCAGACAACAAAAAGAAACAAAAGGCATCCAAGCAGGCAAGAAAGAAATCAAAATTTCACTCCTTGTAGATGACATGATATTCCATGTAGAAAACCTGACAAACTACACCAAAATTTTCTAGAACTGATGTATGAATTTAGCAAAGTCACTGGATATAAAATCAATGTACAGAAATCTCTTGCATTTCTATACACCAATAATAAAGCAGCAGAAAGAGAAATCAAGGAATTGATTCCATTCAAAATTGCAGCAAAAACCATCCATAAGATACATAGGAATAAACCTAACCAAAGAGGTAAAAGACATGTATGCTTAAAACTATAGAACACTCATGGGGGTGGAGTCAAGATGGCGGAGAAGTAGCAGGCTGAGACGACATCAGAGCCGCAGGAGATCAGCTAGATAGCCTATCAAACCATTCCGAACACCTATGAATCCAATAGGAGATCAAAGAGAAGAAAAACAACAATTCTAGAAACAGAAAATCAACCACTTTCTAAAAGCTAGGACCAGCGGAGAAGTGAATCCAATGCGACGGGAAGATAGACCCCAGGGGGAGGGGCCGGCTCCTGGCAAGCGGCGGAGCACAAAATCAGGACTTTTAAGTCTGCTCCACGGTGGGACATCGCTCCAGAGGCTAAACTGGGGTGAAGACCTCACGGGGACAACGTGGACTCAGGTCCCGCGGGGTCACAGAAGGATCGGGGGTGTCTGAGTGTCACAGAGCTCACAGGTATTAGAGCGGGGAAGCCGGCTGAAGAGACAGAGCCAAGGTTTCCTAGTGGTCTGTGACACGGGCCAGTGCTCTGTGGCACGGGCCGGTGCTCTGTGCAAGGGGTCCCCACAAGATCCGGGGAGACTCCGACCCGGGAGAGCTCAGGGATCTATGGGGTTCGGAGACTCCAGGTGGGACTCTGCCAGAGACAGAGATGCTTGGACACAGGCTGGGTGAGCTCGGAGCGCTCCCAGAAGCCAGTGAGGCGGGACTGCTTACGCACGATTTTCTCTGAGCGCGGTCTCCGGGCGCGCGCGGTCTCTGAGCCCAAACTGGGGCTGGGGAGACCGAAGGGATTAAACGCTTTTCTATGAAGGCGCACTGAAGACTGGGGCCCCTAGCTCTCGGCTCCTCTGAACCGGAGATTGGGAGGCCGCCATTGTCATTCTGGTCCTCCAGAACTCTACAGAAAGCCTTCAGGGAACAAAAGCTCCTGAAAGTGAACCTGAGAGGATTACTTAGCCCGGCCCCTGGTAAGGGCGGTGCAATTCCGCCTGGGGCAGAGACACTTGAGAATCACTACAACAGGCCCCTCCCCCAGAAGATCAAAGAAATCCAGCTAAGACCAAGTTCACTTAACAAGGAGAACAGCGGATTCTTATCTGGACAAAATGACAAGGCTGAAAAATTCACCACAAAAAAAAGAGCAGGAGACAGGACCGAAGGCTAGGAACCTAATCAATACAGACATTGGTAATATGTCAGATCTGGAATTCAGGATGACGACTCTCAAGGTTCTAGCTGGGCTCTAAAAAGGCATGGAAGATATTAGAGAAACCCTGTCAGGAGAAATAAAAGCCCTTTCTGGAGAAATAAAAGAACTAAAGTCTAATCAAGTTGAAATAAAAAAAGCTATTAATGAGGTGCAATAAAAAATGGAGGCTCTTACTGCTAGGATAAATGAGGCAGAAGACAGAATTAGTGATATAGAAGACCAAATGACAGAGAATAAAGAAGCTGAGCAAAAGAGAGACAAACAAATACTGGACCACGAGGGGAGAATTCAAGAGATAAGTGATGCCATAAGATGAAACAACATTAGAATAATTGGGATTCCAGAAGAAGAAGAAAGAGAAATAGGAGCAGAAGGTATACTGGAGAGGATTATTGTAGAGAATTTCCCTACTATAGCAAGGGGAACAAACATCAAAATCCAGGAGGTGCAGAGAACACCCCTCACAATCAATAGGAATCGGCTCACACCCCGCCATCTAATAGTAAAATTTACAAGTCTTAGCGACAAAGAGAAAATCCTGAAAGCAGCATGGGACAAGAAGTCCGTAACATACAATGGTAAAAATATTAGATTGGCAGCAGACTTATCCACAGAGACCTGGCAGGCCAGAAAGAACTGGCATGATATATTCAGAGCACTAAA
>RCUC01144451.1:0-16932 GCA_003697995.1 Taxidea taxus jeffersonii
GAATGCATTCACTCATAGAGACTATCTAGTGATTATGTACTATATTCCAGGCACTACATTGATCATGAAGTTTAAGTTGTGTTAAAGATGAAGAAGAAATGTGGTTTCCACTCTCATAAAGCTTAAGCAGAATGCAAATAGTAATTATAAACTGGGAGAAATGTAGGAATGGAACTAATGACTAATGTACTAACTATGAAGAGGTGAGAACCTCCTTTTAGATGGGAAGGACAGAGAAAGGTTTTAAGCCAAGACTTGAAAGATGACTCAATATAGCCAGTTAAGGGGCAGAGCTGAGAGAGGATGGGAGGACAAGACCTTCCAGACCAAGAGAATGGGGAAAGTAAAGGCCTTTTCTGGAAAATAACACAAATCAGTAGGAACATAACCTTCTGGAAATAACACAAATCAAAGGAATAGGTCACATGGTTTTGGAAGATGGAGAAAGTGAACCAGGAATGCTGAGGGGACACAGAGTTGGTAGCTGCATGGAGAGAGGAGCCAGGTGGGAGGGAGGGAGGGGCAGGTTGGAGTGATCAAGACCAGAGCCTACATAACTGAGGTCAGATCTTCAAGGATAGCATTGCTGATGGTTCTAGTTCCAGGGGTTCTGAATGGACACCTTGAATGTAGTTCAGGGACAAAAGAACAGCTAGAGGCTGGCTCTCCTCCTGCAAATGGGGTGAAGGGCCTTCACCCAGGTAGCACTAAAGGAACAGAGAGTAGGGGAGTAGCAGACCCTCACCCCAGCTCTAACATTGGGCACCCCCATGGTGAGCCTGCAGGAGTAGCTGGGGACAGAAGTGTGACTTAGGCTTCCAGATCGGCACTGAGAACAGTGTGGAGAGTCACAGACAGGTACAGAGACTTGAGCGCAGGGACAGAAGGCAGGACCCTGTGGCTACAATGCAGAGGAGACATGAGATTAGAGGAGAGTGGGACTACACAGGATCTCACAGCTGTAACAGGAGTTTGACTTTAATAAAGCATAAGAGAAAATTGTTGAGGGGCTTTCATCTGAGTAACATCAGTACTACGAGTGGTAATATAACAACAGCGGCAGCAGCACTGTTGATTGTGACCTTGCAATGTGCCAGGCCCTATTCTAAGAGTTTTGCATTTAATTCCCATAACAATCCTATGGGGCAGAAACTCTTCAGCCCCATTTTACATAGAAGAGAGCAAAGCCACAGAGAAGTTGAGTAACTTGTTCAAGGTTACACAGTTAGGAAGAAGCAGAAAAGATATTGACGAGATTTGTACACATGTATCTTGTGGCCAGACTATGATTTACTAAGTAAGTAAATCACTCTGGCCACTGTGTGGAAAATGTATTGAGGAAGACAGTCAGGCTAAGAATTACTGCTGAAAATAAAAATCATTAAGTACCACTAGGCTTTGTCATAAAGACCAGTCACACTGTGGAAGTAATGAGCAAGTCGAAATAAAGATTCAGCCTCCCAGAAATAGACTATCTTTTATATTGCAAGTTTTCAAAGTTGGCCAGCAATTCAGGGTCCTGATTGACTTGGGAAGGAGGGACAGAGACCATGCAGGGAAATGCAGAATCATGCTGGCAGGACAGCCAGTGTCAGAGGACAGTTCCTCCAATTGAGGACGTTTTCTTTCCTACCGAGGGATGGCTATCCTCACTTTTTACACCTAAAGAATGAAAACCCAAGTTGCAGATGTCACCCAGAGAACCATGCCATTAAAGCAGGAGATTTTCTGGTATATATACTCATCCTTCTTTTCACCCATAAAGCAATCACAATGTCAGGTGGTCCATGCATCCTTAGAGACTTGCTCTAGTGCTATAGAAGCCTAGAGAGGCACCTAATGAGCTCAGCCTAACTTGGAGCAAGGGACTAGGGTCAGAGAAAAAACAATTCAAGATTTGGGCCTCAAAGGGATATTAGAAGTAATATTAAAACTGGTTTCTAGGGACACCTGGGTGGCTCAGTCGGTTAAGCTGCTGCCTTCGGCTCAGGTCATGATCCCAGTGTCCTGGGATTGAGTCCCGCATTGGGATCCTTGCTAGGCAGGGAGCCAGCTTCTCTCTCTGCCTCTGCCTGCCACTCTGCCTGCTTGTGCATACTCTTTCTCTCTTTGACAAATAAATAAATAAATAAAATCTTTAAAAAAAAAAAAGAAAAGAAAGGACTGGTTTCTAATGTTTTATCAGTTTAGGAATTGACCATAAGGACATGTGCCTCCAGCACTGTGCATGCATGTGTGTGTGTGTGCGTGTGCACGCACACGCACATGTGTGCACACATGTGTGTGCATCTACTAAAGACTGGATTTAACCATTCATAGTGAGCCAAGGAGACTAGGACTTGGAATGGAAGTGAATTTATAAAACTTCACAAAATAGATTATTCTTGAATTATTTACTATTTCTGGATTGACCTGCAAAGAAAATGAAACAAAAATGGTATTTGCAAACTTGCAAGAAAAATATTTTAATCTAGTTCTGTAATAAGATCCACTGTGGCTGGGAAGTTTTGAATAAATATGATAAGCATATAAGCTGGACTTACAAGTCCTTGGCAGTTTGCTTCCTCCTAATTAAAAACATAATTCTTGAAGAGTCACAGTAATATGGTTTCTGTTAAGTCAACATATACCATAGGACTGGGGGGGGTTAGATAACTTAAATGTTTGCATTGATTAAATCATGAGAGGATGGTACATTTAGAGTATAAGTGCTAAGTAGTGATAAAATATATTTGGAAAATCTAACTGAATGCTACTTTGATCACTGACCAGTGATATTTCTGGTTACGGGAAGTAGGCTATATCTTTCAGTAATTATTAAGTGGATTTTAAAAATTTGTTTGGATAAAATTAATGGAGGAATTGAGGATGACTTTTACCAAATAAATGTTTTGAACCCTAGGATCAGATCATATAAAGAAATGTTGTACTGAATGTGTTATTTCTGGTACTACTTGAATTGCAAACCTGACGTTTAAGAAGGCATAGTTTTCTGATTTCAATTCAGAGATGCAGAGAGCTGGAAAGAGTATTTATCCCACCCATGTAACAAGAAAAAGCCTGTAAAACTTCAAATTAACGACTTTTAAAAAAACCTACTAGAAAGATGAAATCATAGAGTAAATACCACAAAATCTAGAGAGACAGGAAACATCAGGGAGAAACTGGTCTTGGGTATTTGCTTACCTGGGGCAGATACCACTAAATACTAGTGAACATCTGGTGAGACCAAGCATTTTTGACAAATTGCTGAAGACTGAATGTGAACTGATAAGAATGTGTGAAGCCCCTATGAGCTGCAGACCTGAAGGATGATAACATCTTGGAAGCTTTCCTTGCAGGAGTCTACCAAGTGTCCATAGGGGAAATGGGAGGAGTTAAGAAAGCTCAGAGATGATGCTGGCTGGGGTTGGGGAAATTGTAGCAACTTAAGAGCTCCTGTGGAATCTCATTGTAGATGAGAGTGGAACAGAATCCACTGAGATCATCTCCCCTAAGGAACAAAAGACTTTCCTGCACCAAAACTGTAGCCCAAGGGCACTGCTGGCCACTCACTGAAACTGTAGGAGAGAGCAAAGTTAAAAGAGAAACTCAAACACTGGGGACAGGGCAGGAATATGTATGAAGACAAGGTTTCATCTACAAATGGGGCAGGAGTACTTGGAAAGTCCACACTTCCAAGGTCAGGTTCACAGTGCCTGCCCAGGGCTGAGGATCAACCAGAACATCAGAGGGAACTCTTCTTCCATCACTTACCACCAGGCTAACAAGCGGTAAAAGAAAAATCATCAGTTAAAACACTTGACACATCTGTAAGAGATAGATTTATCTGTAGGGAAGCATAAAGGGAAGACCCAAAGCTTAGCAGGGACACATAGTTACTAGAGAAATTTGAAGTTGCAATGGTGCACTGATGGTAACCACAGCAACAACAAACTATAAACCTAGCCCAATTCCTAAGGAGGCTAACATAACATGCCATGCTAAAGACCTAGCAGAAGGAAAAGAATGCTCATTTCCAAGCATAAAATATATATACCCCAGTATCTACTGTCCTATATAAAACATCAGCCTTCAAGCAAAAATTATAAAAACATGCCTACTGTTGATGAGAATGCAAAATGGTGTAGCTGCCATGGAAAACAGGTTCCTCAAAATATTAAAGAAAAGAGCTACCATATATGATCTACCAATCCCATTTCCAAAAGAATTAAAATCAGGATCTCAATAATAAGAACAGCATGGTACTGGCACAGAAATAGATGCATAGATCAATGAAACAGAATACAACCCATAAACTAACCCCTACGTATATGCTATGACAAAGGAGGCAAGAATATAAAATGGGAAAAAGTTTTTTAACAAAACATGCTGAGAAAACTGGACAGCTACACATAAAAATAAAAGAAACTGGACCACTTTTTTCATACATTACATGAAAATAAACTCAAAATGCATTAAAGACCTAACTATAAGACCTGAAATCATGACAATACTAGAACACAGAAGTAATTTCTCTGATATTGGGCATAGATATAGTTTTTTTAGATATGTCTCTTAAGGCAAAGGAATAGAACAAAAATAACATTGGAGTACATCAAAATAAAAAGCTGTTGCACAGCTAAAGAAACCACCAACAAAACAAAAAGGCAACCGACTGAATGGGAGAAGATATTTGCAAATGATGTATCTGATCGTTGATATTAAAAATATATAAAGAACTTATATAACTCAACACTGAGAAAACAATCCAACTAAAAAATGGACAGAGGGGCACCTGGGTGGCTCAGTGGGTTAAAGCCTTAGGCTTTATATATACTAGTAGGCAACTTTTCAATCTGACTGCCAAAGATGAGTGTGAACAAAGGACACATACTATGAACAACCGTAAAGGAAGATGGAGGCAAAATAGTTCATGGAACAGCAACAAAGACCAAGTCAAAGCTTAAAATCAGTACATCAGCATGGGGGTGCCTCGGTGGCTCAGTGGGTTAAAGCCTCTGCCTTTGGCTCAGGTCATGATTCGGCTCAGGTCATGATCCCACGGTGCAGGGATCCAGCCCCACATCGGGCTCTCTGCTCATCAGGGAGCCTGCTTCCTCCTCTCTCTCTGACTGCTTCTCTGCCTACTCGTGATCTCTATCTGTCAAATAAATAAAGAAAATCCTTAAAAAAAATAGGCAGAGAATCTGAATAGATATTTTTCCAAAGAAGACATATAGATGTTGAACAGGCACATGAAAAGTTGCTCAACATCACTAATCATCAGAGAAATACAAATCAAAACCACTGCACACCTGTTAGAAGGGCTAAAAAAAAAAAAGATAAGAAATAACAATTGTTGGTGAGGATGTGGGAAAAAGGAACACTGGTGCACTGTTGGTGGGAAGGTACCATTTTACATTCAGCATGGCAACTGTGGAAAACAGTATGGAATCTCCTTCAAAATTAAAAATATAAATACCATGTGATCCAATAATTCCACTACTGGGTATTTATCCAAAGCAAGCAAAAACACAAATTCAGAAAGATATATGCACCCCTTTGTTTACTGCAATGTCATTTACAACAGCCAAGATATGGAAGCAACCTAAGTGTCCATCAGTAGATGAATGGATGAGGAAAATGTGGTAGATGTGCACAAAGATCCATCACACAGCCATAAAACAGAATAGGATCCTTCCATTTACAACGACATGGATGGACCTGGAGTGTATTATGCTAAGTAATATAAGTCAGACTGAGAAAGATAAATACCATATGATTTCATTCATATGTGGCATTTAAAAAAATGATTATGTGAATATTAATTTAAAAATGAACGAATGAATGAACAAAATGAATAAACAAAAAGCATAATCAGACATAACAGACTTATAACAGACTTATAACAGAGAAGAGACTAGCAGTTGCTGGGGGATGGAGGGTGGAGATGGGCAAAATTGGTGAAGGGGAGTGGAAGATACCAAGTTCCAGCTATGGAATGAATAAATGTAGAAATAAAAGGCACAACATAAGGAATATAGTCAAAGATATTATTGTAGCATTGCATCATGATAGATGGTAGCTACACTTGTGGTGAGCATAGTATAATGTATAAACTTGTTGAATCACTATGTTGTACACTTAAAACTAATGTGTGTCATTGATGTTGTGTGTCAACTATACTCGAATACAAAAAGTTTTGAAAAAGAAAAAAGAAATCAGGATCTCAAAGAGATATCAGCACTCTTATGTTAACCTCAGCACTATTTGCAATAGCCAAGACATAGAAACAACCCACCCAAGTGTCATGAATGGATGAAGAAAATGTGGTATATACATAAATAGAATATTGGGTGCCTGGGTGGCTCAATAGGTTAAAGCCTCTGCCTTCAGCTCAGGTCATGGTCTCAGGGTCCTGGGATCAATTTCCTCATCAGTCTCCTTGCCCAGCGGGGAGCCTGCTTATCTCTCTGCCTCTGCCTGCTTGTGATCTCTGTCAAATAAATAAATAAAATCTTAAAAAAAACTGGAATATTATTCAGCCTTTAAAAAGGTAATTCTGCCATATTTAATAATACAGATGAACCTTGAGGGAGAACATTATGCTAAGTGAAAAAAGTCAATCACAGACAACCAAATACTATATGATTCCACTTATACATGGGTCTAAGAGAGTCAAATTCATAGAATCAAAATGTGGAAGAATTGTTGCCAGGTGCTAAGGGGGAAATAGAGAGTTATAAATCAGCAGGGGTAAAGTTTCAGTCAAGCGAGGTGGATAAGCCCTAGAGATCTGATGTATAACTTTGTATCTATAGTCAATGTTAGTATATTGTACACTTAGAATTTTTAATTTTTTTAAAAAATTTGTTAAATTGGTGTTTACTGCTCTTTTTTAAAAGAAAAAGTAAAATAAAAAATTTAACTGAGGGTAAGAGCAATTTAACTAAAATCTAAGATGGAAAAAGAGAAAGAAAGAAGTTATCACAAGTTTTATTGTCATTGTTTCTTTTAATTCTTAAATTCTGGGTGTATTTATATACAAAAATGGAAGTCTTTTGGATGGTATCTTGAATGTAATAAGCATGTTTTAGTAAAATTTTCTTTATTCTTCACTTTGCATGAATATAGTCATTCCATTTAATGTAAATATGTATATTCATATTCAGAATTTTAAATTCTGATACAATATTCCTGAAACTTTGTTAAGGATATATGTCATTACTATAGCAAAAAGGGGCTTATCTACACATAAAGCGATATCCCAAACTAAATTTTTGTTTAATTTTTTTAAAAATTAGTTTAAACTAGTTCTAATTTAGAAACTTTTCCTTGATTTTGCACCACATTCATTTTATATTCACACTGAAGTAGCAGAGTCAGAGAAGAATTTTAAGTGATAATAGCTTTAATAAAAGAATGGGTCTTCACTTAAATAATAACATTTAACTTAAACTATGACATTTAAACTATGTTGTAATTTGTATGATACATACACACAATTTTTAATTTCAGTTACTTAATTGCTCCTTCTTTCATATGAATAGTAACAAAGGTGAGGCAGGAATTCTTTTTGAGTTGAACCTAACTAGTTTACTATCTCCCAGCATATGTCCATATAACATTTAGCTCCACAGGATTAGAAGGCCTAATTGGCACTGGGCACTACACACTATAGGGGGAGGATTCTAAGTACAGATCTTGAGTCTTTCCATGTGCAGTTTAATTTCTTAAGAGAACAAAAAATCTCAGTGTTTCTCAAAGATATTTCTTTATAGAATCTGGTACGAGGATCCTGTGTATGATTAACATTCTACAGAGCAAATTAAACACCATACTAGGACACAGGTAACAAAGAGCATATGACCAGGAGCCTTATATGAGGGAAGGACAGGCAACAGCACACATCAATGGAGACAACAGAATCTGGGGCTTCAAGAGTGTAGACCAAGTGATAAGCCTCTCCACCTGATGAAAGGGATTAACCAAAAGCTAGGGAAGCCGTAGTGAACACTATGAGCTAAGACAAACAAATTGGTACTCAGATCTAGAGAAATCATCAACTGGAACCAAAATAATGAGATTTTTGTCTTCTTTGCCAAAAACCTAAGAACACTAACTCCCAGGCAGATGAGTGAACCTCAGGTCCTCCTGGTTCTAACACCCAGCTTCAGCTCCCTGCAGCCTATGCCCTTAAAGCTCATAGGAGAGGCAGCTGCAGAAGCCCAGCATCAGGCTATGGAGGCACCTGATTCCATCAGCATATTAGCACCCCTGGTCCAGGTGTATTAAAGCAGTGTGTCTCAAACTCTAACACAGAGCAGATTGGCCAGGGATCATGTTCTAGTGCAGATTCTGATGAAGTACATCTGGAGTGAGGTCTGAGATTCTGCATTTCTATTAAGCTCCCAGGTGATGCCAGTGTTGCTGGTCTGTAGACCAGACTTTGAGGAACAAGGTTTTAGAGTATCATAAAGGGTCATTTTGCCCCAAACTTTTTACAGTTTCACTTCTATCTAGGAAAAGTCCATGCCCATCCTTGTATGCTAGACTTCTCGGTCATGGCCATTGTTTCAAACATGAATTTGACTTCTGCATTGTTAAATCCAATGGTCAATTAGCAATGGCCAATTTTCAGTCTTCATCATACTTGACCTGTCAGCCGTGTCTTACCTAACCTATGGCAACTTCCTCCTAGAAACATAATCCTTTTAACTGGGTTTCCAGGATGCTGCACATATCTCATTTTTCTCTTCCTATGGTTTCTACCCAAGTCTCCAATCTCTCAAGATTGAAATGCCTCCAGGCTTGATCCTTGGACCTATTCGGTGTCTCTTTTGATGATCCCATCTGGTTTCATGGCTTTAGACAACATTAATACCCTGTTGACCATATTTCACCCCCAAACACATGTCTTCAGCTGGGATCTCCCTCACACCCCTTAGGTCAATTTCAGTCTTATAACTCCAGCAACCTATGTAAATTTTACAGATGGATGTAAAAATCTACCTCAACATGTTCTTCCTTCATAAACTTGCTCCAACCAAATCCTTTTTCATCTCAGTTACTGAAAGTTGCTGAAGTCAAAAGCCTTAGAAACATTCTTAATTTTTTTTATTTTATACTTCACCTCAAATTCATAGACAGATCCCTGGGACCTCTACTTTATGAATATATCCAGCATCTGATCATTCACCAGCTCCATCTCTCACCCTGATTATTGTTGTCATCTCCTAAGCGGTCTTCCTGCTTTCTTTCATGCCTCCCCACAGTTGATTCTCAATACAGCCACCAATGTAATCCTATAAATAAATAAGACAAATTATGGCACTTTGTTGCCCAAAATCTTCAATGGTTTCTCATATTACTCAGGGTCAACATTCTTACAATGACATACAAGGATCTATAGGGTCTATCTTCTTCTTTATTTTGCCTAATCTCCTGTCTTCTGCTTCCCCTACCCAGTCTTACTCTGTTCCAGGACACTGTCTTTCAAGCCACTTCTTGAATACTGGACATATGCCCACCACAGGGCCTTTGCACCTGCTGTCCCTCTTGCCTCTGTTGCCTAGAACTATCTTCTCCCAATATCTGCATGACTGGCTTCCTTACTGCTTTCTGGTCTTTCTTCAGATACTACCTTTTCAAAGAGACTCTCCTTAACCTTCTCACTTAAAATTAATCCCCGGCATACACTTCCCATCTCCCTTTTCTGTTGTGTATTTCTTTATTCCTCATTTAATTATCTTACATACTTAACATCTGACTTACTTGTCGTGTTTATTATCAGGCTCCTGCCAACCCTCCCACGAGAATATGGCCTTCCTGAAAGAGGAACTTTGGAATGCTTTGTTCACTGCTTATTCTCAGCACCTACACTTGTTCTGGACACCTAGTCCTCATTAGAAATTCAACAAATATTTGTTAAATGAATGAACAATGAATAAATTGACATCAGCAATATAGTGTTATTTAGTGACTTCTGTATTAGGGTTTGTGAAGGTCTCCAGTGCAGTTGCCAAAATGGCATGACCCTGGGGCACAGGTATTGTCGTTTCATCATCTCCTCCCCTTCCTCTTCTTCTTTCTTCACTTAATCCCCTAACATTCACTAACTCTAGCAGCAGAAAGGCCAGTGCCCTCTTGAAGCTCTCCATTTTTTCCTATCCCTATTTACCAAAAGCTAGGGAACTCCTTCAAAACAAAAATTTTAGCCTCATCCACAAATCTTAAGAGAGAGAACTGGCACCACACAGGGCCCATCACAGCCTGCTCTTGTCTCCTGTTGTCTGACTGTGTCATTATTAAACAATATTTTAGGGGTCTTTGTCAGGTGGCAATTTTCTACTGCTTCTAAATTGCCTTTCCTGTCTCATTCCTGACTGGAGCCACAAGAGTGGTCCTCCTCGGGTACCACAATTATTACCCTGCACTAAAAACTCCAGCAATGCTCCTAGAAGCTCAACCAATGTGTTCCAGATGGATCCCAGCCTGAGCAACTTTTACCCTGAGCAGAGGTCAGGTTAGCTCTCAGCTTTGAAGAAACTGGCTGGCACAGCAACCTGTTTCCCCTAAGATCACCAAATTTCAATGTATTTATTTCTCTTTCTGCCACTGAGGTTTGGAATGGAAAACCCTAGTCTATTTTGATAGTCCCCAAATCTCCAAAGTTTTAGAGAAATGGTATGGTGTTCCACAGGATACTTCTTACTCAAACGACTTTTGCCTCCTTATAGAATCTACATTTTCCTCATCAACCAATTCTACATAAGAACTGGGACTCCTTCTGGAAGAAAAAAATGGGGACACAATTTCATGTAAGTTACAAAAGCAAAAGCATTTATAAGAGTCATCCCCCAGTGGGTTAATTCTCATCTTCATTCACAGAACTTAATCATAGCATCTGCCTTACGGTGATATTGTTACCTTATAGCAAAGCACTGGTCAACATTGAAATGGCATGTCATTGTCATTATTTTTGGAAACATTTGAGATAACCAGAAACAAGATTTTGGATTTTATTCTAAATGTACTGAGAACCATACAGCAGTTTGAAACATGGTAAGGGCATAATCTGATTTACGTTTGAAGAGAATAATACTGGATTTGCAGAGAATGTATTATAGAAGAGCCAGGTTAAGGTTACAAGTAGTACAGATAAGAAATGATAAGAGCTTTGGCTGTGTTTGTACTAGTGGACACAGAAAGAAGCAAAAAAGAGTCAAAAATTGTTTTGAAGAATAACAAGAATGTTGTTGGTTTGCTATGAAAGTGGAGAGGTACGAACGATAAAGGATGGCCCCAGGCTTGAACATGAACAACTGTCTGGGTAGTACCACTTATACACACACACACGCACATATTATATAAGTATATAATTTATAAAAATATATAAAATATAAATATGTGTCCTTATATATTTGTATATCATATATATCATATATGATAAATATAAAAGTATATATAATACATAATATTTTATTTTATATTCTGTATATAAAATGTATTATATTTTATATATTTGTATATGAAATATATTTTTATATTATATATATTTCTTTTTTTAATTTTTTATTTAAATTCCAATTATTTAAATACATTGTAACATTAGATGTACTACATAGTAATATGACACTTGTAATACCCGGTGCTCAACAAAAATGTCTTCTTTAGGGGAGCCTGGGTGGCTCAGTGGGTTAAGTCTCTGCCTTCCACTCAGGTCATGATCTCAGGGTCCTGGGATCAAGCCCCGTTTTGGGTTCTCTGCTCAGCAGGGAACGTGCTTCTCCCTCTCTATGCCCGCTTCACTATTTATGATATATATATATATATCTCTCTCTCTCTGTCAAATACACACAATTAAAATTTAAAAAAAAAAAGTGTCTTCCTCCCCATCATCTATTTAACCCATGCCCCACCCACTTCCCTTCTGGTAACCCTGTTTGTTTTCCATCATTAAGAGACTATGTTTAAAAAAAAAAAAAAAGAGTCTATGCCTTGGTTTGCTTCTCTCTTTTTTCCCTATGTTGATCTGTTTTGTTTCTTAAATTCCACAAGAAACAATAAGTATTAGCTAGGACGTGGAGAAAGGGGAACCTTCTTGGAGTATTGGTGGGAATGCAAACCGGTGTAGTCACTATGGAAAACACTATGGAGGTATCTCAAAAAGTTAAAAATGGAACTACCTATGATATAGCAATCAATCTACTGGGTATTTACCCAAAGTATACAAAAATACTAGTTCAAAGGGAAACATGCACCCCATGTTTATAGCAGCATTATCTACAAGAGCCACATCACTGAAACAGCCCAACTGTCCATCAACTGATAAATAAAGAAGTCATATATATTATATATATTTTAAAGACTTGTGGAGATGTCATATATGGTTCAAAACATAATCATAAATTCAATTTGAATCTACTTATGCTGAGAATTCTGTGAGACATTCAAGAGGAAGTGTCAAATTAAATCATTGGGTATGCAGGTCTGGAACTCAGGAGCAAGATTTAAGCTAAAGAAATATTTGTGAGTTATCCGGGTGCCTGGGTGGCTGTGTTGGTTAAGCAACTGCCTTCGGCTCAGATCATGATCCCAGAGTACCAGGATCGAGTCCCGCATTGGGCTCCCAGCTCCATAGGAAGTCTGCTTCTCCCTCTGACCTTCTCCTCTCTCATGCTCTCTCTCACTGTCTCTCTCTCAAATAAATAAATACAATCTTTAAAAAAAAAAAAAAGAAATGTCTGTGAGTTATCAACACAGAAGATGACTTGGTCTAAGGAAAAGTTATTAAGAGAAGGATTCAGTATGTGGGTCCAAGAAATTCGAATATGTGACTAAAAGAGTACACAGCAGGTGTGATCAGGAAACCAACCCTGTCTTCATCAGGGTCAGTTTTGTGGTGGATTTCCAGGTTGTAAGAAAGTTAGAGAAGGTCTTAGGTCTAAGAAACGTGTCAAGAAGAACATTTATATCCCTCACTTCTCCAAGTATAGTCCATGGAACAGCACTGACATCACCTTAGGGCTTGTTTGAAATATAGACTCTCAGGCCCTAGAACTTCTGAATCAAAATCGGGATTTTAACAGGACTTTGTAATTTATGAGAATGTAAACACACTTGAAACAACTATAAACTTTGCTTCTCCACCTTGGCTGTACATTATATTCACCGGAGAATATTTTAAAACTTCAAATATCCATAGCATACTTTGGAGAAATTCATCACAATTTCTATGGGGGTATACAGAGGAGGTGAGACTCAGAGATCAGTAGTGTTTTAAGTTTCCTATGAATCCAGTGTGCAAATAAATTTGAGAACTACTAGTCTAAATGTAAGCAAAATTAATCTGGGAAAAAATGAGAGTACCTACTGAGGGATTAAAATTCAGCTACAACTTTCAGGTGCAAACAACAATATGCTGCTCTGTTCTTTTCTAATTCAAAGAATGTTGACACATCACCAACCCAGTCAAGTTAGCAGGGAATCTTGTCCCAGTCCTATATGGGAACTTTTCTATATGTATACCTGTATGTGCATCTACATCATTTATATCATATAGACCATACCAAGACAGCAGATACATATGACTCTAATTTTATTAGGTTCCAGAACAGGCTAAAGTATTCCATGATGACAAAAATCAGAAAATAGTTCTGTCTCGTAGGTGTGGATGGGAATTCAACTGAAAGGGGTCAAAAGGATACTTTCCGGCATAATGGACATATTTTATATCTTCACAGAATTGAATATTTGGTCTGTGTATTTTACAGCATGTAAGCTATACCTCATGAAAAAATATAACTATTAGGGAAAAAAGATTTGGGGACAATCAAATAGCCAAATGGAGGATGCCATACACCAGTATAAATTTCAAGTGAATTTAAGAACTTGAAGAAAATAAAAGTATAAAATGGCTAATAGAAAACAGCAAAATCCACTACAACTTTTAAAAGGTAGGGGTCTTCTTTTTTAAGATTTTATTTATTTATTTGACAGAGAGAGACATCACAAGTAGGCAGAGAGGCAGGCAGAGAGAGAGGAGGGAGCAGGCTCCCTGCTAAGCAGAGAGCCCAATGCGGGGATCCATCCCAGGACCCTGGAATCATGACCTGAGCCAAAGTCAGAGACTTAAATCACTGAGCAACTCGGGTGCTCCAGTAGGGGATGTTTCTAATCTGATTCACATCTACAAGCCCAAAGAAAAAAACATTCTTGTGGAGCTTCTTGCTTTGTCTAGAGTTTCAAGATGTTCTTTCTCATCCCAGCATGTTTAGCTTGCCTCAAAGTCTGGTTGGTTGTGAATTAGAAACAAGTCATTGTACTTAATGGTGAGCTAAGATGGTGAAATGATGGCTTTAGACAAATGTGGCATGGGAATGGGCCTTAAAAAAAATGATGGCTGAGGGGAGAGGGATAGGAGGAATGGGGTGGCTTGGTGATGGTGATGAACATTAGGGAGATATGTGCTACGGTGAGTGCTGTGAATTGTGTAAAATTGATAAATCACAGACCTGTACCACTGAAAAAAATAACACATTTTATATTAATAAAAAAATTAAAATACTGGAAAATAATGATGGCTGAAAACATGCTGATCATTCTCAGGGACTGAAAACTCCATACCTCATGTGAGGCATGGTGAAATTCAAGATTGTTGAAGTAAATACCATAGAATTTGTAGACAGAACATCACCAGGGGACCCTGTCTGAAATGGAAGAGTAAAAGGAGGGCAGGCAGAAGGTCCCTTCAAGGCAATGCATTCTCACTGATGGAGTAAGGAAGCCTGAAAACTCTTGATTGTTTTCAACCTTCATAGTGATCTAGGACAATTTAATTTGAAGGATTTGATTTTTCTCCCAGTGTATCCAATTTATCAAATTATCAAACTGGGGAAAAAAAAAGACAATCTCAGTGGTGATGAGGTAAAGATAAACATTTTATAAATGTGTGTACTTGGTATAAGAGTATAAACTGATGCCACCATCCTGAATGACAAATAATGTTGGTAATCACTGTCGAAAATGTAAAAAATTTGCTTATGCACATCCAGAAGGTTATATTTGTTTCTTTTGTTGTTGTTGTTGTTGTTGTTTTTGCAAAATAGAAGTTAACACCATAAAAAATTAAAACTTTGGATCAGGGTATTTCAAGCATATAGATGTGAATTAATTATCAGGAAGAAATATGACAGTTGTTATAACTGAATCATAAATTTGGCTCTGAGCTCCCTAGCAGCCAAATCATAAAGCAAAACACTCAACTTTTTAATTTTCATTCCCAAGAAGATTAAACTACATCATCTCCAAGGGAAAGAAAGCTGTAAATGGAATTTTCACCTGAGATAATTTCCATATCAGTTTTATATCTTTACTCTTTGGTTCCACTAGCTTTTTCTGTCTTTTAAGTAAGAGGAATATGATTATGAACTTTCGTTGTTTCAAGTTTTTTTTTTTTAAATGGGAGCAATATCTATTCTAACTTTTAAAAATCACATGTGATATAATAACTTGTCAACATTCAGAGATTTCATGTATATTTGTCACAAAATTTACTATTTCTAACTTTAGCAGGATTTTTATCTTCAACAACCTGAAAAGCAGATTATTCTTAATATACTTTGTTTTTGTTTTCTATTCCTTTGTTTCTTACCTTTCTTACTGTTTTCTCTTTTTCTCTTTTAATGATGCTAGCAGTATGAACTGACAGCCTTTTAAAAGTTATTTGGAGGGTCAGGTAAATAAATCCATTTCCTACTTCTAATAAGCAGATTCTATCTGGATGGCAATCTTTTCAGTATCTGTTTCATTATTTCTGGTTCAAGTTGCAACTCCATAAAATGTTAAAAATATTCTGATTTAGGTTTCTTCTAGGGTGGTAGAGAGTTTTAACTGATATCATAGAGCAAATAGCCATTTAACTCCAGATTTCTCCTTTTGCCATCCCATTTAAAATATCTCAGCATCTGGTTTTTGAAAGACCAGCATCGGTCGTGTCCCATTTCCTTCCATCCCGATGTGTTTTCTCCTCAAAGTGCAGTCATATAAATAGTGCCTCATTAAAAGCAGGCAGCACCTGCTCTGCCTGGCACAACATTCACAAGTTCAAAACGTGACAAGCCAACCTCACCTGAATTTCCTCGTGTAACTCTGTGAACCTTCCATGTCTATTCAGGATTCTAAATGATGTTTGTGTCTTTAAAAACAATAAAGATTCTTGGGGCGCCTGGGTGGCTTAGTGGGTTAAAGCCTTTGGCTCGGGTCATGATCCCAGGGTCCTGGGATCCAGTCCTGCGTCGGGCTCTCTGCTCAGCAGGGAGCCTGCTTCCTTCTCTCTCTCTCTCTGCCTGCCTCTCTGCCTACCTGTGATCTCTGTCAGATAAATAAATAAACAAACAAACAAATAAATAAATCTTTAAAAACAACAAAAAAAGAGATTCTTAAAGGAGCCTCTCGCAATGAGGTAATTCTAGCAGTAAAATGGGACTCATGCCCCCATCTCTAGGTCAGTTTCTCCCGGTTTAATTTTTCTCCGTGTTCACTTGATAAGATGCTGAAATGAATTATCCTAATATTCATGATTGTAAACATGCTCTGTTGATAGACATGCCTATATATAAGATGTTCGGTGAATGCTTTAAAAATCATACATTTAAATATATACATTTTTACATGGGCAAACTCTTTCTGGTTTTACCATGAAGAAAAATAGTTTCTAGGCAAAGAAAACACAAAATCAGGTTGGAAAGCAAAATTACTCTCCCAGACACTGAGCTTCCTGATGTTAATCAAGACACAAAGAGCTAACAGCACCCCTCCCTCCCCGCACCCCGGGCAGGCTTTCGCTTTCCTGCTCAAGCTCCATGCCAGAAGGTGTAGGCTAAGAAATTTTGGTCCACATTTCTAAGAGAAGGACTGGGAAGTAGGGAGAGTCCATGAAAAAGTAAT
>RCUC01144453.1:0-20870 GCA_003697995.1 Taxidea taxus jeffersonii
CCCACATACTGCCATCATGCTAGGGTGGCCTCAGTGGTCCCATAGCCCAGGGAATCTGCATTTATCAGTCAACTGCAGATCTGAGGATAGAATCATCCTGAGATCAGCAGACATAATCCTGGGAGCAGCGGGGCCTACCCTGAGTCCTTAGCTTACCTCCTTCTCCACTTTCCTTTCCCATGGCCATCCCAATGTCATTGCCGCCCGTCCCCTCAAAGACTACTTTGAAGATTTTGAAGACTCGCACAGAGGGGGCAAAACTGTGCATGTAATTCATTTCCTCAGTGAGCTCTTTTCACTTTCTTGCTTCCTTACCTGTGATCTCCTCTTTGTGTTTCTTCCCCTTTCCCTCTTTGGATGGTTCTTCTGAAGGACCCGGCCTCATTCAGGTACTGGAGATCCTTGCACCTTCAATGTCTTCCAAGTCTCTCTGCTGGTCCCCTCACCAGCTTTGCTGGCATCGCCCTGTTCCTGACCTAGGTCTGCACTGCTGAACCATGCTGAGCAGCCCTGAGTGGTGGGCAGGGAGCAGGGTCGGGAATCAGAATGGCTGGGCCCCCTTGCTGCAGGGGCTCCAGGAAGTCACACGGGGGTGTGTGTGAGCATTTTCCTGCCCTGGTGTGTGTGTGGGAGGCTCTGACACGTCCAATTCTTTTCTTCTTTTTAGTTGTCAAGAAGTCCTCTAGTGCATGATTCAAGAAAAGGAGAAGAGGAAGCAATTTGGGGCAAAGAAGACCTGGAGGAGGAAATGTGAATGTGGACTGTTTGGGATGAAAAGGGTAAAGCAACCAAGGGCCCATGAGGATGCATTTACTCAGCCAACATTAACTGAGATCCCACCATGTGCCATGCTCTGTATTAGACGCTGGCAACAAGTTGGCTCTATCCTCAAGGTTCCCAGTGCAGAGGACACATGACAAACTGGCCATAGAATGGGTCTGTCTTATTCATCTCTGTATCCCTCATGCCTCACACGGTGCCCGGCACATAGTAGGAGCTCAATAAATAGTCATTTCCTTGGACAGTGGGACACTGTGGTGGTCAAGTCTCGGGCATTTGGAATCTTGAATTATAGTCAGTCCACTGCTGTGTAGCTCTGGGCAGGTCACTTCATCTCTCTGAGATTCAGTTTCCTTGTGGGTAGAATGAGAACTTAGAACATAAGACCTGTTGGGGGGGCTAAGGAGCTAATCTGTGAAAAGAGCCTGGCCCATGCTAAATGCCTAGATTATAGTTATTGGGGTTAATGTTGTCACCATAACGTCAACAAGCTGGAGTAAAAAATCTGGTCACCATTTGCTTTCTGGAAAATGAGAAGGGCTGACCAGATCGCCTCTGTGTCATCAACAACAGGAACCTAAAAATAAAAAAAATGGTGATTGACCTTCTTTCCCTTCATCTCTCCCTCCTCCCCCCTCTCCCCTGCTGTGCTCTCCCATTTCTTCTCTCTTTGGCTTGCTGCCCCATCTTTCCCAACCACCCTCCCCTGGGAACAGGGCAGAAGGTGTCCCCTTTCAGCTCCTGAGGGTACAGACCCTTGTCTACCCTTCCTGCATAGTCGGGCTGCTATCCATAAATCCCTACTCACTTTAGAGGGGCAAGACTGGGCTCAGAGAACAGGCAGGCTCCTGCTCTCAGGCCTGATGTACGGGCTGCCTAGCACCTTCTCTCATTCCCCACCACACTCCAGAATGCTCTAAGACCTCCACAGATGAAGATAGTTCAGGCGCCAAGGTCTGCTCAGGCCCAGAAGACTGGTTAGGACCCAGCTCAGAGTATGGACTCAAGTCAGTAAAACCTTCCCATCTGGGTGACTTGGGACAGGTGGTTAACCCTTTGCTTGCCTTGGCTCTCCTATCTGCAAGACAGAGTACCACAGTATCTACTTCCTAAAGATGTGAGGAATTGAAACACATTAATGTAAGTGAAGAACTTAGCTCAGTGTTGGCACAATTAAGCCATGTGTATGTGTTCATGATCATCACCGTTACATGATTAAAGGCCAGTTAATGCCCCTTAACCAATGACCACCAGGCCTGCACCTGCAGCTATCCAAGCTGGGTTTCCTTCTCCTCTCCATGTAGGAGAACACAGACCATGGGGAACTGTGGGGTGTTTCTGTAAGAGGGTATCAGGAAAAAACAATTATTGGTGGGGTTTTTAAGAAAAGGTTTTAAGTAATCTCTACACTACTCATGGCAGAGTAAAGGAAACCAGGGTCAGAGAGGACAGGAGTTCACTGGAAGTCAGGGGACAAGTGGGCAGCAGGACGACTCAGAATGTAATTCTCCACAGATATCCCCAGAAATCACTGTCCCTGGAATTTGTGTTTCCAACCAAGAGGTGGTTCTTCCTGTTGGACCTTGTGATTGAGAGTCCCTCCTTGGGGGAATGGAAGCTGAGAAGTTTCCCTCTGTCTCCTGGAGGGGGACACAATGGAGACAGTGCCTTTAGAGGCTGGAAGGTATGCAGGTCCCAAAACCTGGACCCTCACACTGGAGGCCAGAGGGCTCAGGAAGCACAGGGAAGGGAGAGACACACTCTTCCAGGCTGGGAGGAGAGGACCTTCTAAGACCCAATGGGCTGCTAAGGCCCTAGGTTACTGGCTGGATGGCTGGAGCAGTCCTGGGTAACCCCAGAGAGAGAGACTGGTGAGCCTCTGTGTGCTGCTCACCAGTGGAGGTGGTGGAAAGGAGGCAGTGCTGGTCCCACCTGTCCCTGGAATTGTGAATGCCACCCTGACGCCCATCTGTGGCTCCTAAAGGTATGCAGGAAGGCTTCTGCCAAGGCTTTTGTAGGGTGGAATTAGGGCTGCCCCTCTGGAGCTTTGACAACTTATAAAGATCCCCAGACCAGAGATGCTGTTATGGTCCTCTCACCATCTCCAGGTTGGGGGAAGGCAGATTAAACTCCTAAAACTACAGAACTCACACTGTGTGTCCCTGGATGTCCACTGTTGCTTCCTTCGTTCAACAAACAGATCTGGGGCTGAAGTGCTGGGGTCAAGAGTATCCTTTTTTCACTGTGTTGCTGGGCAAGCTACAGTCACCTCTCTGAGCCTCCGTTCCCTCATCTGTAAAATGGGGATGACAATAACGCTTTCATAGAGTTTTTAGGATTTAATGGCCCTGGGTAAAGGGGGCTGTTTCATTTGCTCTCTACCACCACCTGCCACCCAACCCCTCTGTTCTAGGGAGACCGCTGCCTGTCGACCCAGAAGCCCAATCCTGCTGGTTGTTTTGGGACTGAGCAGGGAGAATGGTTAAAACCACAGCTGGAACCAGCAAGATACCGACTCAGTGATCTTGGACAAGTCCCTGGCCCTCTCTGGGCCTCAGTTTCCCTATCTGTGGAAGTCAGGAATTCTACAAGTAAAGCGGAGATAGCAGTGTCTGTCCATTTAGGGAGCGCTTACTGTATGCTCCACTCTTCACCTGCTTCTCAATAATTCTACGGGCCGCCCATGTCATCGACAGCCCATTGCCAGGAAGTGAGGCTCAGAGAGGTGGGGGGACATGTCCACAGGCACACAGCAAGGAGCAGGGGTGCTAGCTTGAGGCCTGCTCTCCTGCACAAGTAGCTTCCTCCTCTTGGGGTGCAAGGCCCACTCTGGAGGGGCTTCCATTCCCACTCCAGCCTTCCCCACCTCATTCCCAGCATCTGTGGGGAGGGGCTGTCCCGGAGGAGCCGCTGCCATCCCAGCTCCACTGAACTCAGCACAAACTCAGCACAAAGGTAGTGCCAAGGCCAAGGCTCCCTCTCCATTGAGTCAGGAAGTCTGATGGAAAAACACCCCAGAGCCCGCCCAGGTGGGGAGGGTGTTCTGAGAGCTGCTTCGGTTCTCTGGGCCCACAGCCAAAGGGCCACAGAAATGAGATTTGATTCCTTCAGCAATCTGAGCCCCTACTGTGTGCCTGGCATGGAACGAGGCCCTGGAGTCGGGGAGAAGAATGGGAGAACTCACCCCAAATCACAGAAGTGTTCATGCAGGACTTACCAAATGGACTCTCCTTTAATCCTCACCACCTGGAGTGATCCATGTTGTCATGACCCCCAAGTGACAGATCTGGAAAATTAGGTCCAAAGAAGGTAAGAGATTTGTCTCAGGCCACACAGCTAGTTCATATTGGAGCTGAGAATCAGAGTTCTTTTCTGTGAAACAGGCAATTTATTCTTAGGTATTGACCTTCTAAAGACAAAATAATGCTTTTGGTCTCCAAGCATATCTGACTTACTATTCATGAACATGCCTCAGTGTTCTGTCTTGTTCATTAGTGTTTGCCTAATATCTTTCCCAACATTTTCTTAAAAACATTTATGTGTACTTACATGTGCCTATGTTTTCTTTTTTTAAATTTATTTAATTTCTTTTCAGTATAACAAAAATCATTGTTTATGCAGCACACCCAGTGCTCCAGGCAATACATGCCCTCCATAAAACCTACCACCTGGCTCCCCCAACCTCCCACCCCCACCCCTTCAAAACCCTCAGAATGTTTTTCAGAGTCCATAGTCTCTCATGTTTCAACTCCCCTTCCAATTTTCCTCAACTCCCTTCTCCTTTCAATCTCCCCATGTCTTCTGTGTTATATGTTATGCTCCACAAATAAGTGAAACCACGTGATAATTGACTCTCTCTGCTTATTTCACTCAGCGTAATCTCTTCCAGTCCCGTCCATGTTGATACAAAAGTTGGGTATTCATCCTTTCTGATGGAGGCATAATAGTCCATAGTGTATATGGACCATGTAAATGGGATTGACTCCTTAATTTCTCTTTCTTCTGTCTTGTTGTTGGTGTAAAGAAATGCGACTGATTTCTGTGCATTGATCTTATATCCTGACACTTTACTGAATTCCTGTACAAGCTCTAGCAGTTTTGGAGTGGAGCCTTTTGAGTTTTCCACATATAGTATCATATCATCTGCAAAGAGTGATAGCTTGACTTCTTCTTTGCCAATTTGGATGCCTTTAATTTCTTCTTGTTGTCTGATTGCTGAGGCTAGGACTTCTAGTACTATGTTGAATAGCAGCGGTGATAGTGGACATTCCTGCCATGTTCCTGACCTTAGGGGAAAAGCTCTCAGTTTTTCCCCATTGAGAGTGATATTCACTGTGGTATTTCATAGATGGCTTTGATGATATTGAAGTGTGTACCCTCTATCTCTCCACTGTGAAAAATTTTGATCAAGAAAGGATGCTGTACTTTGTTAAATGCTTTTTAAGCATCTATAGAGAGTATCACATAGTTCTTGTTCCTTATTTTGTATTAATGTATTGTATCACATTGGTTGATTTGCAGATGTTGAACCAACCTTGCAGCCCAGAAATAAACAACTTGGTTACATTTTAGTTTTTTTATTTCTTCAGAAAGGGATTCTATAATATCTTCCATGCCTTTTTCAAGCCCAGATAACACCTTGAAAATCCTCATTCTGAAATCTAGTTCTAACATCTTACTAATGTCCATATTGATTAGATCCCTAGCTGTCGGTACTGCCTCTTGTTCCTTTTTTCTGGTGAGTTTTTACGTCTTGTCATTTTATACAGATAAGAATAGATGAATGAGAGACCAAAATACTAAAAGGGTAGCAGTGACCCCAGAAATATATACACTAACCAAATCAGAAGAGACCTGCAACCAGGGGGAGAAGAAAGGGGAGAAAAAAGAGAAGATATCTATATCTATATCTATCTCTCTCTCTCTCTCTCTATATATATATATATCTAGATTGATGAATAAACAGAGCCACATGCTTGCTTTTGGTTGTATTTTGGTCTGTAAGAAGAAACTACCTTCCAAAATTTTAAAGAAAGATAAACTTTTATGTATACACAAGAATAAGGGTAATCAGAATGTAGGGATGGAATATGAGTGTAAAGATGAAAATTTTAAAAGATTCTTTAAAAGGAATTGATAAGATAAGAAGTTGGTTGAAAAAAGAAAAAAAAAAGAGGGAAGAATGTGATCAGGTTGGAGACTAGAACAAAGCCATACACTAGATTTAGGGTATATTTTGATCTATTAGAAGAAATTGTATCCCCCAAATTAAAAGAAAAATAAAACATATATGTATTCAAAAAATAAGGTTAAATACAATGAAGGGATAAAATATGACAATAACAATGAATATGTAAAATATTTTTTTAAAAGTATTGATAAGATAAAATAGTTAAAAACATAGCACTACTGGGTATTTGCCCCAAAGATACAGATGTAGTGAAAAGAAGGGCCATCTGTACCCCAATGTTCATAGCAGCAATGGCCACGGTCACCAAACTGTGGAAAGAACCAAGATGTCCTTCAACGGACGAATGGATAAGGAAGATGTGGTCCATATACACTATGGAGTATTATGCCTCCATCAGAAAGGATGAATACCCAACTTTTGTATCAACATGGACGGGACTGGAAGAGATTATGCTGAGTGAAATAAGTCAAGCAGAGAGAGTCAATTATTGCATGGTTTCACTTATTTCTGGAGCACAACATATAACACAGAGGACATGGGGAGATGGAGAGGAGAAGGGAGTTGAGGGAAATTGGAAAGGGAGTTGAACCATGAGAGCCTATGGACTCTGAAAAACATTCTGAGGGTTTTGAAGGGGCAGGGGGTGGGAGGTTGGGGGAACCAGGTGGTGGGTTTTATGGAGGGCATGTATTGCATGGAGCACTGGGTGTGGTGCATAAACAATGAATTCTGTTATACTGAAAAGAAATTAAATAAATAAAAAAATAAAATAGGAAAGATGAAAAACTTAAAAAATAAAATAAGAAAAGAATAAAATAAAAACAATAACTTTGAAAGACTAAATAATATGGGGGAAACACCTTGAATTTTATGTGTTGCTTTCTCCTAGCTCTGGAGTTCCACTGTTCTCACTGATTGGTTAACTTGGTCTTGGCTGATTGTTCTTGCTGATCTTCTGGGGACTGGCCTGATGCAGTGATTCTCAAATGTCTTTGCCTGAGGCAGAATTGCACTGCCCTTGCCAGGGGCCTGGCTAAGTAATCTGCACGGGTTCACTCTCGGGAGTTTTTGTTCCCTGAACGCTTTCTGTAGAGCTTTAGAGGATGGAATTGAAAAAGGTGGCCTTGCAATCTCCAGCCTCATAGGAGCCGAGAGCTTGGGTCCCACTCCTTAGTGCACCCTCAGAGAAAAGCAGCCAATCCCTCCCATCTCCCTGGTTCTGGCCACACTCCATGCTCATGCTCCATGCTGGCATGCTCCAGCCTGTGACTGAGCATTTCTATCTCTGGCACATGGCCCCGTTTGGAATCTCCAAACCTGACATCTCTGTCCTGAGACAAAATCGGGATGCCTTAAAAAGGAAGAAGAAGGCATGGAGGAAAGGGTAAGCAATGGCTATAATCTCCACCAACATATTATTGAGTCCTTATTTTTTGTATGTGTGAGGACTCCTCAGAAGTGCACTACACATGCATGCAATATGCTCAGGAAATGTGGGTAAAATCGTAGAAAATCAAAGTGCAATAGGTAGGTAAGAAAAGTTCCGAATTCAATGTGGATTTTTCTTTAAATACTCCAAGATGTATGTGTTTTGTGTGCTTTTTGTGTGTAGGTGGCCTCAAGAGAAAGAAAGTAATAATATTCATGGTCTGGGCCAGTCACTTGGTGAGGGAAATGATCCAGATGACAAAAATGGTGGGTCTTCCTTGTATGTTTTCATCCGAGGTACCACCCCAATTTGAGCTCCATCTCAGTGGAGGGAGTGAGGATTGAGAATGTGGTGAAGGAAAACGATTTTCTGGGTAAGGAACTATGCCCTTGTTTCTACAAGCAGCTGTACTCCCTTAAGATGATACAGGTTTGGGTCTTGGAGCCGGGGAGGTGGGCCTATGTGTGAGTTTGTATGGTGTGATTGTGTGTGCATGTGTGTCTTTCCCATACAACTGTATCCCCCTGATGCAGCAAAATTGCAAGTTCCACCTTTTCAGTTAAAAAACACTCATCAGCATTGCTTCATGGACATATGTGTGTGTCCCCTCTCTATCCTAATTGACTGCACAGTGATGCCATTCTGACATTCTGACAGCATCCACCCAGAGTTACAGTGAGAGCCCACCAGTTGAGGACAAAGTGCTACACATGACTGCCCTTTCTTCACACACCAGCCACATGTTGGAGGTCCCAAGGCTACCTGCACTTCCAAAAGACCAGCTACAAATGCAGAGGTTCCCATGACCCACTCGGAATTGATAATTTGCTATAAATGATTCATAGGACTTAGGAACGTGCTATACTGAAGATTACAACTCAATAAAAAATACACACGGTGCCAGGCCTGGGAGGGCCTTGGAAGCAGAGTTTCCACACCCTTTCTGGGTGCAGTCAGGCCATGTTACCCTCCCAGAACAACAGTGTGTTTGCCAATGAGAAAAACACCACTGAGCTTCCCTGTTCAAAATTTTTATTGAGGTGTCATTTGGTGTAGGCATGGTTGATAAAAGCTTGGCTATATGATTGTAGTCAATCTCAGCCTGCTCTCCCCTCTCCCAGCCTTTGACCACATTTACTTTATAGAAAAATGATCACATCTGTCTGAGAATCCTCATTTGAGAGAGCATTTATATAACAGATTCAGAAATCTTGTCAACATGAATACACCTAATATTTGGAGGAGCAAGTGTGGGGCACAGAAACTAGGTTTTTAGCCCACCTGTGCTCCACAATGTGTTTGACTCTCCATAACAGTGTTGTACTCACAATGCCAATGTGAGGGCTTATTCCAATATGGTAGACATGATCTGAAAAATAAAAGTGGTAAGGTGGTGTCATGTTCCTAGAGTGAATTGCCAACGTTAATAATTAGTTCAGTGCATCATCTTATTACATAAGCAGAATGTCTCCTGGGGTCACACAGGTTTGCAGGCTTCCATTTGTAAATAGCAGGTTTCAAAAGAAGGAGTGGTCTCAGCAACCTATGGCTAAGCCCCATCAGGCATCCAACGTCTTGAGCTAAGAGTCTTTTCTGAAGAATATGGGATCTCACACATTGCACAATGCATGTCTTCATTCCTTACCCTGAGCTGTTAGTGCCCCTTCTCTGCGTTTGTGCAGAACTAGTGGGCTGTTTCTACCTCTTGGTGATATAGGTGCATTCACAGTTAATCCCATTTTTTGCCAGAGGAGGTGACAGCCCAATCCACTGAGTCAGGCTCTTCTCTCATCCTCTTCCCCCACTGGGAAGAATTTCATAGTCCCACCAGCATCCTCTGCTCCCCCTTTCCCCTAGGTCCACCAGAAAGGCAGAGGGGTCTATCTAGTGGGGACACACTCTCTGGGACCCTCATGGTGACTGTGAGCAAACACTCATGAAGCTGTGTAACCCAGCCCACCATGCTTGCCTCTCCCTCTGTTTCAGACAACTGATGCTTTCATTGCCCATTCTGACTTTCTATCAAACCACTACTACTTAGACTCCTTCTAACAAAATGTAAGTTGGCAGTCTAAATTAGTGCAGGAGCTTCATGCTGGTTCTCTTGTCATCCTATGAGCCCCTCAGTGACTACTGCTGGAAACATGAACTAGAGAATTTCCATTTGAGGAATAACTAGCTAGCTACAGGACATTGATTCTGCCCTTGCAACTGAAGGGCATAAAAGAATCTTGAAACCTAAAATACCCACAATACCTTTGGTGCTGTTAGAGAAACATCTCATATGGAGGGCAATGGCTGGAAGGGTTCCATAATAAGATAGATGGTTTGTGCATGGAGCATGTGACAAGAGGAAAAGAAATGGCTACTCAGCATGTCTGTGAGTAGGTACACCCTATTTCCTAAAACTGACATTGGGACCACATCTCAGGAGCTGCGTGATTCTCTTGCCCCCCTCCCCCGGATAGTGCCCTATAACAGCTCCTGATTTACCAACAGAGTTGCTTGGACTTTGGATGGCAGTTTGGGGTGGAGTGAGAGTTTCCTGTTTAGAATAGCACCACTCTGATCAAGAAAGAAAAAATAAATCAACTCCCTGGGCTAGATTGCATGCTACTTGCTCCTGTGTTTGGGTTTTTAGAGTTTCTCATGTTCTGACCAATAGCCTATGCCTATGGTCAGGCAGAGGGACAGTGGAATACTGGCCTATCAGAAGGAAGCCCAAATGGGGGCACGGCCCTATGGCATTCACCACGGAAAGTTGAAGAAAGCATTAAGACCTGTCAATGCTTATCAGAAGAACTCCCAACCAGATTGGTATGGCTGGAACTGATGAGAGTATGTACCAGTGTGCTTGCTGGAGGTGGCCACCTTGGTCCACGGACTGCTGTAAAGCAGAGATGGGCTAACTCTAGACATAGTCCTCTTGCAACTTCTGAGACAAGATGCCCACAAGAACTGTTCTGTCTGCCAACCAGAGAGATCGAGGTTGCAGAAGGGTAGGGCATTGTCTCCAGCGGGGAAGACAGGCAAGTGGGTTGCACTGGACCAATATCCATGCATCCTAATGAGAACAGGCCCTGACTCCAGATCAGCTGTTAGTACCAGGTGGTAGATCTAAAGGCTCAGGGTATGACAAGCCCCAGTGCACGTTCCACACAGTGTTCTTGGAGAAAGACTTTGTACCAACAATCCACCTCCTTTTCTTCCCACTCTGTGGGCTCTGGCATTCTTACTGATATCCATTTAGCATGTCCAATTATATGTCTTGAAGGGTGGATTTACAGTTTTACACTGCCGGGTGGGGGAAACATTCAGCAGTCAGACACATTGTCCATCCCCATAATATTTCCAGGTAAAATAGGCACAGCCTGCACGAACATTCCAATTGTCAACCAAACTTTTCACCTTAATCTTATCAATATCTGCATTTCTAGATTCCCTCCACTTAACTGTAGGCTTCGTGAAGGGTCTTAGAAACAGATCTGGTATGACAATGTTCCTGGGGTTCCCCTTGTCAAAGAGTCCAAGAAACCTCTTCTCCACCCCTCGACCATTCGACCCAAACCTTGTGCACCTGTTCATGTGCACAAGGTTTTGGGTCCCCAGCAGAGGGTTGTGCCAAGATACAGTGGCTCTTCTGTCAATAATCATCTGGATAAATCTGCTTGACTATCGCCCTATGCTACTCCAGGTTGGGCTTCTCCTTGTAATCTTTGCCGCCTGGCTATTAAAATTCTTCAATACTGGAGTAGATGGAGGGGGGCAGACTTATTTGGGGGCCTTTAATGTTGGAGGACACCAAAGAACTTCATTAAGTGTTCCATTTAGAAGTCTTCAAACATGTGCCTTTTCTTTGACCCCACTAACATCTGCAGTATTGATCCCATTCCTTAAAAGCCATGTAAAGATTTCCATTCTGCTGAGATGAGTCCCTTGACTCTGATTCTCCCTGTTTGGTAGGTAGGGTAACATCTGAAAGACCTGTAAGGGGGAAACTGAGATAGATTAATCCAATAAATCATTCTGGCCCCTTGCTCAATTTTGCACCAGTAAAATGTCATGGTGCGCCCATACAAAAGGGGCATTGTAATCACAGCACCTATCATGTCCTGGACAAGGGGCTTATTCCACCGACACACTTCCTGGTCATCCTAAAGCCAGGGCAGCTTTGCTTACATACAAAGTCTATCAGTTGCTTCATCCAAGATGTACCCCTTGGCAATTATAGGGGCAGTCAGACAGTCCCCTCCTCAGTATACACAAGCCATACAGTGCCTTTTATCCAATCTCTGGACTTGCTGGATACCTCAGGAATAACCTGCAGTGTGTCTGGACAATGCACAGCCATCTGCAATTGTTCTGTAGTGAGATGTGGGTCCTCTTTGGACCCAAACATGCCCTCCTACTCTGTAGCCTTCAAAACCAAAGACACAGCCCCCACATGAGTCAGTCTCACATCCCATTTCAGTAAAGGTTTGTTGGGGAACTGGTGATGCCCATCCATAAATGAGACAACTTCTTCACACCCAACCTCCTGGCTTTGGTACTTTCTTGGTTTTGTCATTCTCCTCAAGCTGGACTCACTTTACTGTAACCAGAGTGTTAGTAGCAGTAGTCTGTGTTGTCCAAGCCTAATACTACGTTTGGGGGAAGATTTGAGACTGCCCCACATCTGACCTTGGTCTGGCCTTGAGATCTGACTGAGCACTCTATTTCTAGCTCTATTTGGCTATTAGCGATAACCATGACTAAGGTATTGCACCCTTAACTTTGTTCTTATTATTTCACATTTCCTTTACATTTCTAGTGAGCCAGCTCTCTAGGAGTTGGGTCCATCATTTCCAAAATCTGTTACTCTACTTTCCTTTATAACTTCCTTTTAAAAAAGATTTTATTTATTTATTTGACAGACAGAGATCACAAGTAGGCAGAGAGGCAGGCAGAGAGAAAGCAGAAGGGAAGCAGGCTCCCTGCTGAGCAGACAGCCCAATGTGGGGCTCGATCCCAGGACCCTGGGATCATGACCTGAGCTGAAGGCAGAGGCTTAACTCACTGAGCCACCCAGGTGCCCCTCCTTTATAACTTTTAATGTACAGAAATGACTGAGGCACAGCTGCTGGTCAGTATCATGGGTGACCTTCTGAGTACATAGGAATCAAAGGAGGCTCATGCCCACACTGTCATCCCTTCTCTTTCGAAACCACATGTGTCAGTAAGTCAGCCCTTCTCAGGAATCCCCGATTTCTGATGCCAAATATTCCATTACCCCCCAACTTGGCATACTCCTATACGATTCTGATGCTGACCACTGAGTTAGCACGAGATCCCACAAGAGAAGGGCAAGGTCCCCCACATGACTGTCCTCATATCAAGCACCAGATGCAATTTGGGGATTCCTCAGGCCACCCCTATTTTTTCTGGCAGACTGGCTATATGTTCAGGGGTTCCCACAGCCCCTCAGTTTGCCTCATTCACTGGAACTCATTCCTAGAACTAAGGAAAGTACTATACTTCCAATTTCAGTTGATTATAAAGTACACACCTAGATTAAGACCAGAGAGCGTCTCTAGCCCTCTCCTCCCTGTGAAGGTCAGTTTGGCTCAAAGTTACAACCACCTGATCTATACACATGGTCTTTTGCTGCCTAGGGGCCCACGATGAGCCACCTCACTGGTATAATAAAGGCAACCTTATCACTTAGGGAATGCCACAGACTTTTGAAGCTCTATGTCGGGAACCAGATATGGAGACCAGCGAGAATATCCATCACACTGAGGTCATGTACATCAAATTTTATTGAATTGTAAACCTTCTTTATGTACAGCATACTGTATGTCAGTATCTCTCAATAAAGCAGGGAAGTAAATACACCACCACCCAGGAAAATGTCCAAAGGGTTCTAAAAGGAGAGAATGGGGTCTCACAATCCCCTATCAGCCTCAAAATAGAATGGCTGGTTACTTTACAAGCACAGTGGGTTTATTCAGGAATAGCAGAGGAATTGCAACTAGGGACAAGCAAGCAATAGGAACCCTGGGAAAGTGCAGAGAGAAAAGAAGAGGACTGCTCCCCTATACAGGATGGAATGGGTCAGGTAAGCGGGCTGATGTAGAAAAAAGGCCTTTGGGGTGACCTGGGATTTCCAGTGTAGTGGCTTTTCATCGGCGCAGTCGTGACAGTCTCATTAGCTGGGCTGTTGCCGGGGGAGGAGAAAATCTTCCTTCATCACACTGCTGGGCTTCTTTTTTTTTTTTAAGATTTTATTTTTATTTATTTGTCAGAGAGAGGGAGAGAGAGCAAGCAAGCACAGGCACACAGAGTGGCAGGCAGAGGCAGAGGGAAAAGCAGGCTCCCTGGCAAGCAAGGAACCCGATGCGGGACTCAATCCCAGGATGCCGGGATCATGACCTGAGCCGAAGGCAGCCGCTCAACCAACTGAGCCACCCAGGCGTGCCACACTGCTGGGCTTCTTTCTATTCCTGCCGGGTCTGCAAAGGGATGCAAGGAGACCTCCCTCCTCTGGGAGACCAATTCCATCTCAAGTGTGGTTTCATTTTTTCAGATGCCGGCTCTATTACTGAGTCAATAACCACTTCATTTCATAATAAATCTCAACCCTGAAGAGGCCTTTATGTTCCCCTTGTGGCATTTTGGTTGATCATAGAGCAAGTAAAGCCTCTCAGGCTGCAATTACTTGATTTGTGAGAAGAGACAGGCTTGAGAATGTGGGCAAGCTGTTCAGAGCTGCATGACCAGCAAATGGGGAGTTAGGCACTGAGACAAGGTCCTTTAACCCCAACTCCCATGCATCTTTTCCCATGTTTCTACCACCTGGGGTTGGGGGAGATTCTAAATTTCTACCTTGGATTTGGCATCAGGAATACTTTTACACCTTGTTCCCAATCCTTCTGTGGGACGTTCACCAGCCCCGAGGCTACAGTGACCCCAGAGTCCTTGTTCTGACAGATACCTCAGCATTAAAGGGATATTTCCCTCACTGATACTTCCCTTCTGCCCCTCCTCTGTTCCCATACCCTTTTGATGAAAGGGGCCTGAGAAAGAATCCTCCCCCTCTTAGCTGAAGAGCTGGGGTTAGCTGGCTCCAGGGGTAGCCTGAACCAGGACCAGTTCTAGAAGGAATCTGAGGAAAAGGAACCTCAGGCCGAGCTGGTCCCATTTCCATTCACCTTTCAACCACCAAGGTCTAATATCTTGCCCTAGAAATTGCTGCCAAAAATAAGAAATGGCTTTCCCATGTGGAAAGTTGGTCTCCCATCCCTTGTGCCAGCCATGGTTTCTGGGCGGTGGGACAAGGAACACTCTGTCAGATGGAGAGAGCCACAAGGTCTTCTTAAGGGACTGAGCCTCAGGGTGGGCACTTGGCTGGACTTCGTCTTTGGGAGGAGGAAGCAGAGGTCACGTGTTGCAAGGCCCGGAGAAACTCGGTATTTGATGGGAGGATGGCCATTCATGTCCTTGGAGGACCTACCAGATGAAACATGTTCTTGCCTTATTCTGTAGACCTTTGCAAGGAAATGACTCAAGGTAGTTGTTTTACTAATCACAAATATAAAGTGAGGCAAATTATGCCTTGAGCCCTTTGGATCAAGATTCACATGTGAAACACATGCTCTTTAAATCGAACTCGATTGTCCCACAGGGGTCAGTATTTCCTGCATGTAACAAAAAGATGAGCCGACTTGGTTGAAAACACTTATTTCTCCCAGAATCAAGCTGCTTGTCACAAGGAATCCTTCACCTCTGCGTCAGTTTCCCTGGGTGCTTGGGGGGACCCAGGCTGCAAGTGATTGTTAAAAAGTGAGTGATACCGGGACGCCTGGGTGGCTCAGTTGGTTAAGCGGCTGCCTTCGGCTCAGGTCATGATCCCGGCGCCCTGGGATCGAGTCCCGCATCGGGCTCCTTGCTCGGCAGGGAGCCTGCTTCTCCCTCTGCCTCTGCCTGTGCTCCCTCTCGCTCTGTCTCCTTCTGACAAAAAAAAAAAAAAAGTGAGTGATACCAAGAGCGAGGGATCTAGGAATCCAGGAGAGCTGTCCAGTGAATTCCATGGGAGTATGGTGGGGTCCAGAGCTGTGGACTAGACCTTAAGAGGTAAAAGACACAGAGGGGCAGAAGGAAGACAGAAAGAGCACACAGGCCACATGAGGGTAGAGAGAGGGGACGAATTCCATGGTGTGAAGGTCAGGAGAACCAGTACATCATCATCGCTGGAGCCCAGCCATGGCCGTCGGCACGAGGATATAGACACAGCTCCGACAGAGTGCGTCTTCTGCTCCAGACCCAGGGCATGAAGCAAAAATCCCAGTAAAGTGGGCCCAGTAAATTTCATTGTTCCCCGTGCATAGAAGAGTGACATTTACACATCGTGTAGTCTGTTAAGTATGCAATAGCCTTCTGTCTTAGAAGTATGCTATAGCCTCCTCTCTTTAAAAAAAAACGGGGTCTGTACTTTACATAAAGAACACTCTGTTGCTATAAAATGCTCATCATCATCATGCGCTCCCAGTAAGCTGCAATCCCTAATCACAGATCAGTATAATAAATACAATAGTGAAAACGATTGAAATAGTGTGAGAATTACCAAAATATGACACAGAGACACAACATCAAAGGCTGTCTGAAAAACGGTGCCAATATATTTGCTCCACACAGGGTTGCCAAAACCTCCGTCTTGTAATAAATGTCATATCTGGAAAGTGCAATGAAGCTGAAGCTCAGTAAACCAGGGCAGGACTGTGTTTATGCTTCTTCTAACGAGGAAGGAGGCACGATGCAGGCATGATCGCTAGACTGGGAATGGCAAGGACATCTTCCCAAAGGTCTACAGAGAGAAGCATCCTTCCTGTTCTGTTCTCATTCCATCTACCATGACATCCCAGGCTCTTCCCTTCCTGGAAATTGGCAAGAGGCAGAGCACAGGAGTCAGGCCTGACGTGGGTTAGCAGGAATAGACTACAGGGTCTGGTTGGAGACAGAATATGCTGAGTCCTGTTCTCCCTTAGGCCAGGAGAGGGAAGAATTCAGATCAGCCTCTTGCCTGGACCGGGGAATGGAAGGGCAGTCTCCTGCGGACAGTGAGGTGGCCTCCCCCTGCTCTGCTGCTCTCATTACATCCAGCTCAAATGTATGGGATCTTCTCTTCAGTTCTGCCTGTAAGTGGGCCCCTGCTGGGATTCCTCTAGGCTGTGGGTATTGACCTTCCTATGTGAGTGTCCTCAGGGCCTGTCATGCCTGGCACGGGAGCAGGAGTCTGCAGGGAGAACCTGCAAATGAACAGGAAAGTCCTCTGCAGGAACCCCCAGACCATGGAAGTCAGACCTTCCTCATGCTTGGATCCTAGAGCTGCACTATCCAGGGGGCAGCCACTAGCCAGACATGCCTGCTCATGTGTAAATTAATTAAATGAAGTTGAATATTCCCGTCCCTCATCACACCAGTCCCATTTCAGGTGCCCATCATGCATGTTTACAACACAGAACATTTCCATCCTCAGAGACAGCTCCCCTGGGCACCTGTTCTGAGCCTGGCAGAGGGGCTGCTCATGGACCCCATCTAACCCAGACTGTTTCCACCGCAGTTGGGATCTCAGATTGATCCATGTGCAGGTGAGAGCCATCGTGATCCCGTGGAGGTAGGGTAGTGCCATGTGAAGGGGTATCCTTCCTCTCGCTGAAGCTTTGCAGCTGTGCTCAAGGTCTCCTTGAAGGGCTCTGACTCCAGGGAGCCCAGGGCAGGTCTGAGGACATGGGGGAAGAACAGGTGATGTGGGGTGAGCCAGCCTGCCTTAGCTGGAGTAGCAGGAATGAGGGAGCCCCTCTCTCTAATAACCTGGTGCTCATGCTTATTTCTCTAATGACTGGAGTGTGGACAGAAGGCATATTCGAGCCGCGAAAACTAAGACACCCCAGGTAGGGAGCAGCTCTCAGCCCCATCCCATGGGAGAGGGTTCAGGGAGCAGTCACGTTACACCTGCGGCATGGAGAGTTAGAAAAGAGCTATGAAATCAGAAAAGGGAAATGCCCCAAGGTGCCTGGGTGGCTCAGTTGGTTAAGCCTCTGCTTTCGGCTCAGGTTATGGTCAGGTCCTGGGATCGAGTCCTGCATCTGTCCTCCATTTTGGTCCTTATCTTACTTGGGAGAGGTTGGCCCATTCAGAGAAGACCAGAGATCCCACACTTGACTGCTGGACATGGTCTAGTCATCATCATAGGCAACTGTATTGGCAGATCTTCTTGACCATGCATGTGATGAGAGAACATCTGTATAGATGCTTGTAAGACTCTGGCTAGAACACAGTGGACCAGCACTATGACCACTATGAAGACAAACAAAACAAACAAGAACATGTTAATAGTCTATATAAGGTGCTTCCAAACCAGGAACCCCTATTGCCCAACCCAGGCCAAGAGAACAAATCCTCTAAGCCATGAGGATCAACCTTAAGGCCACACAGCTTCTTCCTCAAGGCATTTCAGAGACTGTTCTACCTGCCCACTTTATGGGGCCAACACAAAAGGTGTAAACAGTAACACAGATGCCACCACATCTTGCCAACAAGAAATCTACGGCAATGGGACGACTGTCAAATCACTACACCACCAATAGCCTGAGACTGATCCATATTCCATCTGGGACATAAACTGTATTATCAGTAAATTTTGCCAAAAGAAGAGATAGGTTTCTTACAGGCTTTCTTGTTTATGCAGTTTCCAGTAAAGGGAACATTGTTCTAATTTGTGGCATAAATAGTAAATCCTCCAAGTCGTATGCCTGAATAATCAAAAGTGGCCTCATTTGGAGCTCACCCTGGAGTTGGAATTTCAGGTCTTGGTGATTCATTTCATTTCATGAAATCTGAGGGATTTTCCCATGGGGTACAGGGATGGATGGCATATCCTGCGGTCAGAAAGACAAAGAGGAGTGGCATCGGGTACATTAACAAGGATAATAATTAGTATAGCGATTATAATAAGAAAAAAGGAATAAAGGGGTCATTATGGGTGAATGGTAGCAAGAGATTTATGGAAAATGAGAAGTATTATTTTAACGAAGAAGATACAAAATGAAAAAAGAACCAGATGGGATCTTTGACCCTATATGTTGTATGGAATATGCCTGCTTCTCAAATGAACGATTTTGTCAAATCAGGTTGTCCAGAGTTGGCCCTGAAGACCCAAATCGTCATTGGTGAACTTGGGGGAATAAGAATTGAGATCGTGATTAACGTACACACAAGAAGCAGACCTTTTTGTTTTCTGGGAGAAGAGAGAGTTTAAGTTTAGGGGATTCCCAAGAGAAGTATTGATGGTTGCTCAAAATAGAACATTTGTATATTTCGTATCTTGAACCCCCAAAATGTCATGTGGCCACCTCTGAACACAGACCCATCAGTCTAGACTCTTCACCCAGTGGAAAACCAGAGAGGGCACTCCCAGGACCCAACTATGACCTAGTGAGAGAACTTCAGCTGGTTTGATTGGTGACCTTCAGCTCAGTTCATCCAGGTGGATGACAGTCTGCTGTGATCATCCATCTCCCTGGTCTGTGAGGCTGGCTCAGACAAGATTCACAAGAGCCTATACATGGTTCCAAACTCTGGTTCTTCTTCTTATGACTCACAACAGTTTTGCACGGCACAACACAACATTGTAACCGGAAGGACAGCATAAGCGGACAAAAATGGTCTGATTCCACCAAGCCAAAAAAAATGGGAAGCCAAAAAAAAATGGGACCCCAAAACAAGGCCCAGGTGCCAGCCTGAGTATCAACAGCCTAGGAACTCACTGCAAGAGAGCAAATTTCAGATCCAGTTCTCACTCACCAGGTCCTTATGGACTCGACAAGCTGCAGGCAGCAAGGCCCAAGGGGCCCTAGGGTACCACACTGGCTGGAAAGCTGTAGTTTTGAAGCAATGGTAGCTCAGATGGGGTCTCTGGGGGACCTCTGGGATGTCCTGTCCTGGAAAGAAAAGCCAATCAAATGACAACAGGCAAAGAATATCCAGAGCTTGCTAGAGCAAGGGAGTCAAGCCACAATTATGTGCATTTGGCAGAGACTCAACATCAAGCAGAAGAGTGAGATCTCATGCTAGTGGGGAAAAGGAAAGATCTCAGCTATGCCCCGATGGCAGCCTATTGGCACAGAGAGCTTCAGTGAGTGGTCTGGAATTGAGGCATCCTATGTGGTTGTTTGGGGTCCATACTTGGTTGTTTACTGGCCTGATGGTCCTAGAGTGGCGACAAGAGTTAGGGAAGCTCAGAGAGAACGATGGCCTTTTGGGACCCATTGTTCCGTGGGATCTGGTGCAGATTCCTGGCCTTTTAATCCATACATCAGCCAACCCCCTTACAACTCTGACATACATAGTAGGCTTGCTTGCTGGGCTGACACCAAGGATTGGGTCCTGGATTGCTTGTGGTCAAAAACCTATGTTCATGTATGGTCTGCCTACGGCCCACTTGTACACTCGCTTTTTCATGCAGACTGGGGACCAGAGACCAGGAAAATGCTGAGGAAGTTGTTGAGCAGGGCTGAGGAGAGAGACTATAGATTTGGAGATCCGAGAACGTCGAGTGCCTGCATTAGCCCAGGTCCCTGAGAATCATAAAAAGAAGGAAAGAGGAAAGTAGCCAAAGCTACCAAAAGGAGTTTTTCGAGAAGAGAGAGTAAGGGTGCCTGGTTTCTTCAGCTGGTGAAGTGTGAGAGTCCTGGTATTAGCTGAGGCCATGGATCAGGGTCCTGGAGTCGAGTCCCCTGTCAGGCTCTGCCCTCAGTGGGTAATCTGCTTGGGATTATCTCTCCCTCTTCTTCTGCCCCTCCGCCCTCACGTTCTCTCACTCTCTCTCAAAATAAAGTAATTACCAAAAGAAAAGAAAAAGAAAGAGTATAAAGTTATGAAAGAGGAAATAATGGTATATGGATTGTGGATCTATTGTTCTGAGTCTTCGCAGTCTGCAAAATAGTCTTCTCTGTGCAGAGCAATGGTAACAGACATGGCGGTGCCATGAGAAGGGAAAGGGGACAGTCAGGGTGAGGTTAGGACTCAGGCCACTGCTCCCAGGATCATGTCCCTGACCCCAAAACTCAATTTCTGTCCTCAGCTCTCTGCAGTCCCCCACCTGCACCAGCCTTGGCACCATGATCCCTTTAATCCACTGATAAAGACGGCAACCAGGGTCTCTGAACCTTTCCCAGCCCTCAGATTTCATACCCAGGACCTTGAAGCAAAGCCTGTCATCCCATTCTTTCACGAGGCAGCCATGGTGCTGCCCTTGACTTACTGTCCCCATGATTTCCTGCCTTCCTCTGCTCCCTCCTGCTACCCTTCCTCATCCCTCCCTGAATCATTAATTTCTTCTTTCCCTTCCCTTCTCACCTAGTTCCCTGTTCTCTGACTTTTCTCTGAAATGGCAACAGTGGAGCAATGAGCATGGGTTTGCTGCCATCCTCC